>JAODUP010000942.1:27500-45000 GCA_025642065.1 Paralvinella palmiformis | reverse complement strand
CATCGTGAATTAATTCCAAGAAGTACTACATACCATACATGTTTCTGTGTATTCTGATTGCGCTTTGAGCGATTATGTGTAACAATATAAAGTTCTCCTGAAATAAAAGATAACTGTGTCATACAAGATATGCCACTTGTCATTTGTTATATTATATTGTGCACTTAATTCTAGGGTTAATACAGGTCAATAATCTCCAAACTTACAGCGGTGTCGATGATTTTAGGCCTAGATTTCAGAAGATCCCGAACAATAGCAGATACATCTACCTTGTTTTTATTCTGGATCTGTTCCAACAGCTGATGAGTTGCTATAAAGAGCCCAGAACTTCCTGATCCCAAACTGTAACAAAGTATTCTTGATTCACTTAATCAATGTATGGGTATACGACTGTATATGATAAACGCACACACGCACATGCGCGATTGCACTGAAGCATGCACCAACAAACACACATATTAAGATTTAAACAATTACGTGTCATGTACTAATTGAATTCCATTTAATGCTCTTCTTTTCTGTTCCTGTTGAATATCTTTAATGAAATTGATCCATCGCACAGGATCTATATTGACATCACCATCTTGGAACGCGTTATATTGCATATGGAACACCTTACGTGATTCTGATCCCTAGAAATATATTGTCATTTGGCTGTAAATGTATACGCACGGGCGGTTATATATATATATATATATATATATATTCTCTCTCTCTCTCTCTCCCTCTCTCTTTCTCTATCTCTCTATCTCTCTCGCTCTCTTTCCCTCTGTGTGTGTGTGTGTGTGCTCCGTTTCAGACATATCCACCCAATAGGGCACACCGTATATTAATATCAATAACAAACCATATTTATGTGATAAAATAATAACCATACCTTGGTCACTATTAATATTCTAGTTGTGTATCGTTCCTTGACGGTCTCTAACTGTGTTTTAATGTGTATATCATCAATATCTAGGATTTGTTGATTCGGTGGCCAGTACCGGATACATTTACTGATAATTATATATATAATTTATATATATATGATATATATATATATATATATATATATATATATATATATATATATATATATGCACCCATTTAATTCATTATTTTCATATCTATGTTTCGATCAAACATTATAATTATTAGTAGTATTGTTATAATTATTACTATTTAATAATAATAATAATAATAATAATAATAATTATTATTATTATTATTATTATTAGTGGTAGTAGTAGTAGTATTAATGTTGTTGTTATTTCTGTTATTATTCTTACTTTTATCATTGTTGTTATTATTATTAATATTACTACTCTAAGTTAACTTTTACTTACTTGTCTTTTTCTTTCCAAACCACACAACATCACAATTATTGGCACATGTTTTTCGATGACCATTCGCCAGAAATCATTGACTGTGTTCTCGGATGGCGCCTGTGTCACAATATACGTCATTTTATTGACTTCATCCTGTGGATAACGCGTGATATGGAGTAAAGTTCAGTTCAGTTGAATTGTTTAGCCTCCGTACCAGTCAAACCTGAGACATATGGCCGAGGAATGACCAATACAAGAAAGCACAACTCACAAAAACCGAGTTAAAGTATAATAATCGATAAATAACAATGGCATGAGTCGAACGAGTGTCTCTATTCGCTACTTTACCCTGACGTAACTAGCGTTGATATAATTATTGGTTCCGCTTAGTACGACCCGGTTGTGATCATCTGGAAATGACAAGAACACTTATCATGCGTACTCTCATTGTCATAATGGTGTTGTCTTTTGATCTTCCAGTCTTGTGATTCTTTAGAAAAATATTGAATGTAAACCTTTGGCAAATAATTTTATTTGTAACATAAAATAAGGTAAGCTTGATTTCGAAGAACATAGTTTAAATTTGTTTTAATAAGTGTTATGGCGAAATGAAAGTAGTAAACGAAATAAATATTTAGTTAGGCCACAAAATAATAGCACCGGAATATTTCTCGGATAATTCAGGTATCGGACATATTACACCATTCAAATTGATGTATTTTGCATATTATGTAACATACACTTAATAATTAATTAGTATATATTGATAATATTTAGTTAGTTGTATTTTATTTGCCTTTTACCTGATCATTTGACGCCCTATATAATAGCCCACTCCAGCGTTTACGCTAAGAACCCGGTTTTCGGTTGTGTGTGTTAATGGATGAGAGTTGTTGACATTATTGTTGTGTAAACACCAGAATTTCCTTTTCACTTTTCTTTATCATATAACGAGTTACGCTAAATATCAGTTGTTTGCCTTACCACCCCATGGTGGTAATACCATTTGCTTAGCGATGCACCCATCTAGTTGAAATCATCCAAAGCAGACAAGGTCTGATGCCAGTAATTTGTTCACTGTGCCAATAACACCATATACTGGCATAACTCTACAAAATGTAAGTATTAGTCTAATAAATTGTCAGTCGATCTGTAATAAATCTGATGAAGTATTTCATGCGGTTAATGACATAGAGCTTGATGGTCTTGTCATTGCAGAGACTTGACTGACTGGTAATATTCAGAAACTTGTTGGTGAGGTGATTCCACCTGGATATTCATTCCATCATGCAGCTCGGATTCACAAGAAACGTGGGGGAGTCGGCATTCTTCCCCGTGATTCTTTGAAGTATGAAACCCATTTGGACTTTCAGGTTAAGACTTTTGAAAATTCCCAACTGATTTTTGTATCTGGGAAGATAAGTGTTCGTGTAGCTATTATCAACAACCATCTAAGAAAACTCGACTGAATTCCGCAGATTTCTTCAAGGAATTTTCGAAGTTTATTGACTCTCTTACTACCAGCACTGGCCATCAGTCGATATTAAATTATTTCAATATATATTGGGATTGCCAGAGGAATGTAGTTAACAAACAACTGGGTGACATTCATAGATCTGGAAATCTCAGGCAGCATGTGCAAGAAAGAACACACATATACATGGTCTCATCTTGGATCTTGTCGTCTACCGTGATGATGACAATTTGATCTGTGTTTTCCATGCTGTCTGGTCATTTTCTTATGATGTTTCTTTACAGAAATAATCTGTTTCGGCTAAAGTCATTTCATACAGGAAATATAAATCGACTGACAAAGAGGTTTTTCTTGCTAACCAGCGAGTCTCTTCTCTTGTGTTGGATCCACTAGATGATCCACATCATCTAGTGGATCTCTATGATAGTACACTGAGGGACATTGCAGATGAGCATGCACCTTTAAGGATAAAGGAAATGCCCAAAAGACCACTACTTCCACGGTACAATAAGAATATACAAGCTGCCAAGAGACACATAAGGTATTGTGAGCGACTGTGGCCTGTGGATCAGGATCAGTTTGTGTGTTCATTATGAAATGTTCAAGGTCAGTAAAATTCCAGTTAAAATACCATTGCCTCTGCTAAATCAGAATATTACGATAACAAAATCAATGCATCCAGGTGAAATCAAAGGACCATTTTCAGTGTTGTGAGTAAAGTATTACATTAAAGTCAGACCGTCCTTCCAAGTACTATTAACTCAAAATACGGTATGGCCTATAGTTTTAATAACTTCTTCTCTCAAAAGATATTATATATACACGATGGGTTCCTTTCCAGCACCTTCTCACAGGGTATGCCATTGGTAGAAGAGTTCTGCATGTCCATGATGGATACATTTGAGACTTTTTCAGAAACTGATATCAGAGAGTTGCTGAAAAGGTCATCTTATGCTCTCTGCACAGTTGACCATATGCCTACATGGCTTGTGAAAGATTGTCTGGATGTTCTGAAAAATTATATTATGATGTTAATTGATCAAGGTAAGCCAGTATTATTTGTTCTTCTAGACCTGTATGCTGCATATGATACAGCTGTCCATAATGTACTTTTCTATAGGTTAAAAGACATTTTCGGTCTATCCATTGTTGTTATTTGGTGTACCACAGGGTTCAAGTCTTGGCCCTCTGGGCTTGGCAATTTATAGCCGTCATCTTGGGCAGCGATATGGGGTTAAATATCACTTGTATGCTGATGACACACAGGTATATATATCATTATATTGCTGATATACGGCTATGGGTGACTCAAAAGCGTATAAGACTAAATGATAATAAAACAAATATTTTACATTTGGCATTACGACATTGTGTTAAATCCCAATAGACACTGGCATTACAGATGGGTGCATCTTCGATTACCCCTAATGGGCCAGTAAAAAATCTAGGGGTTATTTTTGACCAATGTATTAACTTGTATGAACATGTTACATCAGTATGCCGATCTGCCTAATACCACCTTAAAAACATTCACTGTTTAAAATCATTCTTGACACAAGAATATCTGATTATAGTATTAATCGCCTTCAGCCAATTCAAAATAGTGCAGCTCGCATGTTGACAAATACTCGAAAATATGATCATATCACCCCAAAACTACATCAGCTACCTGTTAGACAGGGTATCCATTTCAAGATTTTATTAATAACTAATAAATTAATGACATGGCACCCGAATAGGTGTATGAACTGGTGTCCATTAGAAAGTCATCCCGAAAACTTAGGTGATCTAGTCAGATACTATTGCAGGTGCCAGTGTCTCGATTCAAGTCATATGGTGATTTTACGTTTAGTGTTGCAGCCCCCACTTTGTGGAATAGATTGCTGGCAGATTTTAGAAATGCATCATCTCTTGAAAATTTGAAATTCATTCTAAAAATACATCCGTTCAAGGTTGCTTTCACAGATAAATAATAATTATCTTTTAAATATCTTACAGGATTTTTATAGACATACTATTTAGGGTATTATTATACTTCATATTATTTGTACAGCCCCTTTGAATGACTCCTGTTAGTAAAGGTGATTTACTAAATATACATTATTAATAACAAGGCCCATTTTCGTAAACATAAGGTAATCGATGATCCTAATATAATTGGGTGTTTTTAGGGATAAAAGGTTGCCTTATAAATTGGATTATTAGATATGGTAAATGAGAAACATTAATAAAAATCCTATATCACGGATATGTTGTTGAATTCGAAATTTGTCACTAGTAATAAGACCGTGTCAAGGTCGTGGTACTCCAGATGGCTTAGTTTAACGTTTAAAAATAATATTTGTATACGATCATTTTACATACAAGGAATGATCCCTTTCTTTCTGTTCTTCTTGGCGTTCTCGGGCATCAAGGCAACGCTTGTGGAATAACCGCTTTTAGACAAAATCTGAAAATGATTGTATGAACATGATAATTATTGAAAACATAACCTGCATTATATGATACAATTATTAAGGAACATTGTTCATATATATATATATATATATATATATATATATATATATATATATATATATATATATATATATATATATATATATATATATATAAATAGATAGATGGATGGATGAGTGGATCGATCGATATATATATATATATATATATATATATATATATATATATATATATATATATATATAAAAGATAGATAAAGATATAGATATAGATAGATAGATAGATAGATAGATATATAGATATATAGATAGATAGATAGATAGATAGATGGATGGATAGATAAATAGACAGACAGACTTACAGACAGACAGACAAGCAGACATACTTACATAGATAGATAGATAGATAGATAGATAGATAGATAGATAGATTGATAGATAGATAGATAGATAGATAGATAGATAGATAGATAGAGAATTAGATATGCACAAACGCACTCACATTAACAAGAAAAACAATCATTCACTTATGTTTCACTTTGTAATAACAGAATCTAAATTATTTGAACTGATGGTTGAATGCTAATTAAAAACAAATTCAGCATCAAGTAATTATTACACAATTCATTCTCGTATGTTGTTTTTGTTAGGCTTACGTAATTATTGTGACAGTGTGATAGTTCAGGTTTTCTCTTACACATGAACAATGTCAAGAAATAGTAATACCTTGAATTCTGTGCGCAGGTTTTGATAACCGATAGCTTTTTCCACTTTCAAACATTCTTCAAATTCTTCCAGATGATCACGCTTAGAACTTAAAAAAATAAGATCCATCTTATCCAATGGAATAAATTTTATATTTACAATAAATAATATACTAGAATATTTGTGGTCTATTTTAGTAGTAAGTCGGAATGACATCATTTATCTGCGAATCATTATATGGGAATAGTAACCTGATTGAATGTTTTGAGTAATTTATTTAACCTTGTTACTAGTCTCACTTGAAACATATGGCCAATATATATATATATATATATATATATATATATATATATATATATATATATATTGTGTGTGTGTGTTGTGTGTGTGTGTGTGTGTGTGTCTGTGTGTCTGTGTGTCTCTGTGTGTGTGTGTGTCCGCGCGCGTGTCATTTACCTGGCTAATTTATCTGAAGTTAAAGCTGCTGGATTGAAATAAGTCGTCGGTGTTGTTCCTGTCTCGTTTTGTGAACGTCTAAGTATAACAAATATGTTTAATGGACAACACCAAACAACGGCTATATTGTGAACAATTGCAACTATAATGCAATAAACAGTTACTGGATTAGGATTCCTCTAAAATTAATATTATAATATGTCTAATATAATGCTGAATATTATTTCAATAACACAGGAATCAACGACAACAAGAACAACAACAAGAATGCCATTAACAACAACAACTACTACCACAACAACAACAACAACGATGTTGGCGACGAAGAAAGATTATAAATATAGTAAACAAAGACATGTGGTCAATTCCAATTCCGGAATTGGAATTGATTATTTAAAAAACTTGAATTGAAATTGAATTGGAATTGATAAATTTTGAATTGGAATTGAAGTTTCCTACAACAAAACATTAATACACAAATTAATTTACCATTTTTACAAAGTTAACACTTGTGTCTTGTTACCAACATACTGGGACCAAAATGATCTAGAATGATTTGTTTTTCAGGGAGAATCCCCAGACTATCGCTCGCTTATTCAGCACAGCCTCGATGTTGGAGTGATTGAGAAATATCCTACCCCACCACTCACAGGGAAGCAGTACCGGAAAATACTCTGAGGTTGGTCACTGTTAGAGTGTTTTACGTCCTCAGGAAGTCTTTAACGTCCCCTTTTATTTTTAATAATTCAGTGGTTTAGTAAGTGGCTTAGTATCCAGCAGGGTTGGGAATGTAAACATAGGATCCGACCCCTGCTGGGCGGAACTAAGCAAAACCATTCGTTTCAAGGCTCCTACTGGACAGTGGAATATAAACACATCTTTGATGATTACAAAATACAGGTTTACACGGGGATGCACCCAAGATTATGATCCACCGCTTGATCTAATCAAATATATCTTTAATTCAGAAATATTTCTTCCATGACAATCCTACTCGGAATATAAACTACTCGGAGTAGGTATTCAAAGTAAGTACCCGGAGTACCTACTCATGGTAAAAAGTATTAGGCAAACAAAGTCGGAAAAACCCCGGAATTGGAATTGATAAATTTGGAATTGGAATTGAATTGGAATTAATAAATTTGAAGTGGAATTAGAATTGGAATTGACCAATTGGAATTGACCAAATGGAATTGACCCCATGTCTGGTAAACAATCTTTACCTCTCTTTCCATTTTCTTCTTATGAAATATGCTCCTATCAGTAATGCTGCCACCAATACTAAAGTTAACATTATAGGTAATGCCATCCAGACATTGTCTGGTTCTGTTTAAAGAAGAAAGACTAAATTAACACACACACACACAAAATTGAGGTAATAAATTCACGTGAGCTGTTATTTTATCTTAGTGCACAGAATAGTCAAAATAAATGTTTCTTATCATTTTATATACTTAGATGGTCATAAAAGTTATAATTACATACTTACTTGTAACAAATACATAGTCAGGTATAGTGGACACCTGTATTCCTCCAGCTGTTTGAGTGGCCAGGCGAATCCTGTATGTCACCGACATATAAATGTTAAATTCGTTTAAAGAATCCAGGTTTGAGGTCTTCATGTTGAACGATACGACCTACTCTGTCAGTTTGTTAAGACCCTTTACATAAACTTGTAGACCGACATTAAAGACCAATTAAAAACAGACATCCAGTATTGTGTAACTAAAACCATAACTTTTACCTTCTTTGTTGATTATGAATTTGATATTTATATTCTAAAAAGAGCAGACAATTATCTACTATTAGAGAGATGGATTACATCGAACAAGAAGTCTCTACCAGTGAAGTATCTAACGTGTGCCGGGAATGGCACCTGCCCCGGCCGCCATTCGATGGGGGGCGCCACTGACTGGCCTTTTTGAGCTGATTTTATGGTAAAGTTATCTGAAAGATGGGTGTCAACTATTTGGAAAAGGCGGCCGCAATTTCAATGCTTGCCATAGGCGCTATTTTCCGCAGATACGTCTCTCTGGTCTCTACCACATTTCTAAACCGATCATATCGTCTTGTATTTATCACATTTCTACATTGGATAGCGACTGGCTGGTTTTGGTTTTGTTGTTCGGGGAGAATCCCCAGGCTGTCGCTTAATCAGCACAGCCTCTATGTTGGAGTGGTTGAGAAATCTCCTCCCCCACCACTCACAGGGGAGCAGTACGGAAAGATGGAGCCGAAATACCCTGAGGGTGGTCACTGCCAGAGTGTTTTACGTCCTCAGGGGGTTTTTAACGTCCCCCTTTGTTTTAAATAATTCAGTGGAGACGGGAGCGCCATTTAACGTGGTCAGCCACCCACGATGTAGTGAGCCGAGAAATTAATCCCTGGAAAAGTTTTGACCTCTTACGGGGTTCGAACCTGCGACCGTTGGCACCAAGTGCCGAGTGCTTAACCGCTAGGCCACCGGAGCTCACTGAGCGACTGGCTTCTTTAAGTTACGTTTATAAAGGATCATGATAATATATCGTAATACACCGACCTGAATTGGCTTCCTTCTTTATTTTCAGCTAGCTTCCGGTTACAGTACGTACTCGGTTCACATGTACTGACATCGCCAACTGTATAACTATATAAACTGATACTGACAGACTGCCGACTTATTCCAGTTGATTGTACAGAACCTTTGGAACTGGCAGCTTAATAATAAATATGTAAAATTACTAATCATGGCCCACACTTCGACATTTTCGACAAAAGAATTGTTTACTGCTGATATACTAAAATATTATCCATGCTAAATTTGTATCATTTCAGAAATTATATTATATATATATATATATATATATATATATATATATATATATATATGGGGATTAAATTAGTGGCTAAATTTAGTTGTTGGGTACAGATTTGTACGAACGGTCATATATAAAACATGCTTAGTCTCTTAGAGTATATGTTTAATATATCGGACCTTAAGCCGCAATAATAGACATTTACCAGATCTATTTCTGTCGTAGCATTGCTTTAGAATATCTGTGGTGCAGTTGATATCATCAAGCCAGTAATCTGCTGTCGTACGATAACCTAACGTTGTATTATGACTGTCCCAGCAACCGAATACATCGTTCAGCTGAGAAATGTTTTCGTACTGAAGACTCACGTTGGCATATACATTATCATCGGTATTGGCTGTAATCAATAATGGAATGTGGTACATTTTCGCTCGCCCATGTGTATGCGTGTGTGCGCGCGTGTATGTGCGCCCGCGCCCATGCATAAATGCGATGATATGCACATGCATACATATGATAGGTGTTCTTACCAATTACAATTATCCCAGCGAAGAGTACATCTCCATTCCTATTAGTACACAAAGTACATATATCAATCTCAACGTGAAAACTTGTTTTTGAGCTGTCCCTTGGTTTTTGTATGCTGCTAAGTTCAATCGGATGTGGAGCTGAATATGAGATATTAACGTATTCAAAAGTAGAAAATGTACAGACAGTTTCTTTAATTATCTATTAGTGTATTCATAATAACTCACTGCATATTCCAGTATTGGCCATGATCGACTTCGGGTGACTTAAGTCTGGCGATCCATTCTTTGCCCTGATCTATTATATACGATAATGATATATTTTCCCACATGATAAGAAACTTTATCTCTCCCCCTCTCTCTCTCTGTGTGTGTGTGTGTGTTTCTTCTCTCTCTCTCTCTCTCTCTCTCTTTCACTTTTCTCCCCCCTCTCTCTCTCTCTCTCTCTCTCTCTCTCTCTATATATATATATATATATATATATATATATATATAAACAATAAAACTAAATGCTGTATACACGTCACATATATATCTACTTAAATACACGGAAATGATATACTTACAGTAAGAGTATAATTTTGGTTGTTAGGATTAACTCCAGTTATTGTAGCATTTTGTCGATCATCTTGATTACCATCATGACAATGAGACACGTTAAATATATCCTGCTCATCATTTTGGTTCTGTTTGTTGATGTCATCAAATATTAGTAAAAATACATGTTACTTTAAGAGTTGCATTAACTCAAGACAACGAATCAGAGCACAGAACAAGTTTCTTTTTACTTACCTATCATAATCTTACCTGTACTGTAATTTCATAATATTTAACAATGCCGTAAGGCTTTTCAGGTGGGTACCATTCAACCAGAATTTCAAAACAGATGTCCTCTTGAGTTAATACATCCATGTGACTTACGACTTCTGGTCCTGTTAGAAATATATTAACTACCTTAAGTCCTTTTATGTTCTCTTTGTGATTTATTTCCATTTTTATCAGATCATTTACCACCATGAAGGACTCATCTAACCATTTAGTTTGTCTAGAGAGATATTTCTCAATTGTATGTTATCAAATGTGACCAGCATTAAAGCTCACTCACTCACTCACTCACTCACTCACTCACTCACTCACTCACTCACTCACTCACTCACTCACTCACTCACTCACTCACTCACTCACTCACTCACCACCACCCCACTCACACTCACTACCACCACCACCACCACCACCACTCACTCACTCACTCCACCACCACTCACTCACCACCACACCACCCCCACTCACCACCCACCAATCACCCCCACCACACCACCACCACCACCACCACCACCACCACCACCACCACCACCACCACCACCACCACCACCACTCACTCACCACCACTCACCACCACTCACCACCACCACCACCACTCACTCACCACCACACACTCACCACTCACTACACTCACTCACCCACCACACCACACCCCACCCACCACACCCACCCACTCCACCCACCCCCCCCACCACTCACTCACTCACTCACTCACTCACTCACTCACTCACTCACTCACTCACTCACTCACTCACTCACTCACTCACTCATCCACACACACACCAACCACTCACCAAACCACTCACTCACCCACCCACCCAAACCAGCCATCAACAGAAACACTTAGGTGAAATTAGACTATGGAAGAAACGATCATGTAAAGACCAGGGGTGACTGAGCTAAATTTATTTAATACTTGAATGTAAGTAAAAAGTAAACGTCCTCAAAACTACTCGAGTAAAAAGTAAAACTACTTTCTAAAAGTAATTGAAGTAAAAGTAGAAGATAAATTTTATTATAACACAATATTTGGGAATCAAATACACCGTCCACAAGAGTGAATACAATTCGCTGCGTCCACAGACATGTGCTGCCACCTTAAGTTCACTGCGTCTACAGACGTTCAGATGTGCTGCGACCTTCAGTTCACCGAACAAAGCCTTTTTTTCAACTCTAGCAAAAGCTGATTCTCAAAGGTGATGTCGCCAATGCGATTAAAAAGTTCAGGAATCACCGAGGATCAAACGTAAGGGGGAAGGGCGTATTATTCTAAGCAACCAGTGCATGATAATAGGGACTTACTATGTGGTTTGCTTTAACACAGTTGAACAAATGCCATATTCATTTTGGTTAATATCTAGCTAAATCAATCGAGAAAAAGATCCCGAATCGTAGCATATGCAGAAACCGAGGTGTATAATCTATCACACAACACCAAACAATACCATACAATACCATACAATATCATACAATGTCATACCGTGCTGTATACAATATTGTAATACATTTATAAAGTTCAATTCTTAAGTTTTGTGTCGGAAATAATAATATGTGGCTTAATGCGTGGAAAACTCCCCCGCTATTATTCTTACTAAATACACATACATGTAAGTGTGTACATACGTATTTAGAAGACTATATAGGGCTTTAAAACCCGAATCATTGATGCATTATCCAAATAAATAGTTTTGTTTCACCACAAACTCACTTCCTTCATTAGTTCTTGACTCCAGGGAGTCTGACATCACACTACAGCCAGCTGGGTTCACTGCGGTTATTGTATAACTGTAAACTGTATAAGGTTCCAGACCAGTAACGTTATAATTAGAACCATGGTATGGTTCGGGTCCTATCGCCGACGCACAGTCTAAGGAGCAATTATCCGGCAACATCTGTAACAATAAGAATATGGGGGTTTTTAGGTGACAATAGATCCAACATATTCAAAATCAATAGGACTTTTACCAAATTTTAAGCAAAATATATTTCAATTAAAATTCTAATCTATTTATTCACAATTACCGATGTTATGAGTTAATTGTGCTGTGCTTAAAGAAGAAGCATACAATATTTTGGTATGATCTATATGCCATAGACTAATCTTATGGTAGCGACATTTTATAACGATAGTTTCAGTTATTCTCTAGACAGTATATAGAAACTAATAGTCCCCACGAAACAATTGCAATTATTATTATTTATTCCTATTGCAGTTTATTACTAACATCGATTGTTCCGTACTGTGCTAGGGTTATCATTTGTAGACAGTTGTTGTTCTGCAAGACATAAATCACATATAGTGCGACATGATGATTATTGTGGGCATCGAGCCAGTAAACATATATCCATTTGTCACCTTGACTGTTTTTTATGGGTGCACCTAGTTTCTGGGGTACTGAAAAGACAAGGTAAATGCTAGAATAGCACACTAGAGATACACAACTGTACGCTATCAAGGTTTATGTATGTGAATATGTTTTGGCTTACGCAGATAAAATGAAGTCGACTAGCATTTGAGGTATTGAAATAACAACAAACGCATTAATTACATTTTATTCAGTGGTTTAATTGGGACACCATAGCAGGTATAGATATTATATGTTCTTAGTTTTATAAATACTTACAAGTCCACGCTCCACTCTGAGTAATATTGCTACTCTTTGCGGGGACTGCGTCATTGTCCTTGCTCAATGTCATCACATTTATGCTGTACCAGGTGTTATACTCTAGGCATGTTAGCTGTTCTATTCGATTACTGCAGTCTATTAAAGTCTCCGTTATGTCGGTGGATATGGTACCATTACCCTGATACACAATTTTAAAGGCCGAACACTGACTTGCTGTATAGTCAAAATAAATCGTTGTCTCTATACTGGTGTCACTCACTGGAAGTGACGTCACACTATTTGGCCGTAAAGGGACTGCGCGAAGAAATACCATTCATTGAATTCAGTTGTTTAAATGAACACATTTCTAAAGCAGTAGTCTAATTTTCATCATCATCATCTTCATCATCACCATCATCATTTTTATCAACGTAATCATTATATCAATCATATCAGCACCACACTAATTATATCATTGTCATTTTAATTAGTGTAATATTATAAATATTGAACATTGTATGTTAGTATTAGTAGGCGGAGTATATATATATATATATATATATATATATATATATATATATATATATATATATATATATATATATATAGGTGCATGTGGATGTTTGCTTGACTTTACATGTTATTGTGTGTGTGTGTGTGTGTGTGTGTGTGTGTGTGTGTGTGTGTGTGTGTGTGTGTGTGCGTGGATGGGGGGGAGGTCTGTTCGTGGTTTTTGTCTTTCTATGAATAAGTCCACATGGAAGCGGGAAACTCGCTGTTGATAAAGATTTATGGATGTTTATTCCTTCCTCTCAACGTAATCATCTTCATTAATTAATAAGATATTATCAGTTGTTGTTTTCTTATACCCATTTAAAGGTATAGCATTATAGTGCGATTGTTATTCACGTGTGATATAAATTATTTATTATGGATAATGAATACAACTATATGAACTAAAGGTTTGTGTGATATAAAATAAGTTAATTTTTTGTATGCGATCGCTGTAATATTGTGAATAAGACATATACAAACCACGCACCTAGGGCAGAGGCTTCAAAGTGTGAGGAATTGACACTTGGTGCCAGGCTGACATCAGTTAGAGATGTCTCCAAAATTATATCATAGATGGCGCCAGGAGTAAGCATCTGACACAGAGCAGCAGTAGAGGGCCTGTCTATTCGTTCTATGTTTGAAGTAGCTCCCTCTCTTCCCACACAGTATGCTGTGGTGTGGTCATAATTACCGTCAGGCTCTGTCCAATTTACTAATAATGTGTTTTCAGTTACTTCTACTATCTGTGTATTTGTCGATGGCTTCAATACTGGAAAGACATCGTAATCCACGAAGAATGAAAGAGCCGCGAACAAGGACAAGGACAAAATCTAACCATACAGTCATAACAGTAGCATCAGTGCTAGTGGTGCTATTAGTTATCTTTAGTTCTTCAGGGGACTTTAATGTCGACTGAAAACATTTTAGCTAGGAGTTGCAGCTAAAAGGAGGCCATGATTTTATATTAGATAGCGTCATTTTGTCGGACATAATTATTAGGAATAGAATATATCAATAGAAGCAATGGAACACACGCTAAAAGATCTTAGTTTATCACTTACATGTAGTACTATCTAAAGAATAACCTTGCCTAGAACAGACATATCTACTTGACGTATAGACTTCTATAGTGTAAGTGGTTCCTGCCGTTAGTTGGCCGGTCGTATGCAATTGGCCGTCTGGATCAGTAACAGGGATTTCTATTGTTCTGTTGATGCTGCCCGTAATATAGGTGACGAGATAGAGGTCATAAAATGTATCATTTGTTGAGCCTTGTATATAAATCGCGACACTTGATGTGTTCCTATCTGTAACCGTGACATGGTTAACTCCGCAAGGAACTGAAACATTGTAGTAATAAAGGTAAAAAATATCCTGATCTAATCTTCTAATAAACACACCTCTCTTCATAATATCATGACATGGGTGGCCTGCATTATAATAAAACCGCCTTTCAGCAATTGCTTTATTAATATTTACAATTAATTGCTAATAATATGAACCAAATAAGAGCCTACAAGTCACTATGGCTGAGTCTGCTATGGCAGATGCTGGCTCGGTAGCTCCGTTATCAAGTACGGTACTTAGACTGGTGTTATACAATCCTCCTGCAGTTAATCGGCTACAAGTCCCAGAGTAACCATCAATAACCGAGACATTGGCTTTACCGTTCCTAGCCCCATCTTTGCCAATACAATGTACAATCACTCTGTCATATGTTGCAAATGTCGTAGACCACGATACTTGTATTGTTCTTTCTGTGATCTGACCAATCCTTGGTAATTGTGGCGGTATTAACTCTGAAAATATGTCGTTCACTGGAAAACCACTTCAAACAATGGATCTAATCTTAATAATCAGTTGTGTGCTTAAGAATCGGCACTAATGTACTCCTTAAACACGATATATAATATTTATTTTTGAAAAATATTGCTATGCCGATTCACCAATGCCTCAATCTACAGTATTAGTCTATATATTATTTTCTGGATCAATTAACAGTAACAATACTAAAAACATTTATAAGTAAGTTGAAAATTAAATACGTAAACTTCAACCACAGTGTAAGTTATATTGGTATTGTATCAGATTTTATGATTGTAATTACTGAATTAAAAATTAAAAATATTATATTATAAATATACATACTAGTTGTGACGGGAATGGCGTGATATGTGTGACTAGATATATTTTTGCTAACAGTGTAACCACGGAATGTATAGTCAGTTCCCGGTTTAAGTGTATCTAGGATGCAGTAAGTTGTGTCATCACCGTAGTAAGAACATCGACTTCGTCGTTCGTAGCCATCATGGTGATCATATTCAATAATATAATAATCAAATATTGTGTACGTCGAAGGTTTATAAACTACTAAAGTCACATTATAGGCGTTAGTAGCGTTCAATCTGAAGGTTTGAGGCGGATAGGGATCTGAAAAAATTATATAGGCGTAAAAACACTGTTTATATAGGAATCAGTTATAGTGTATAATTAGGTGAGTGAGCGAGTGACTGAGTGGATGCTTAAGTGAATGAGCTACTGAGTGATTGAGTTTTGAGTGAGTGAGTGACTTGAGTTTTGAGTGAGTAAATGAGTAAGTTTTGAGTGAGTAAATAAGTCAGTGAATAATTGAATGAGTGAGTGAATAAATGAATGAGTGAATGAATGAGTGAGTGAATAATAAGTGAGTGAGTGAATCAGTTAGTGAATAAGTGAATGAGTGAAGTAAATTAGTTAATAAATACGTGAGTGAGTGAGTGAGTGAGTGAGTGAGTGACTGATTGAGTTTTGAGTGAGTGAGTGACTGAGTTTTGAGTGAGTAACTGAGTGCGCGAATAAGTAAATGAGTGAGTGAATAAATGAATTAGTGAATGAATGAGCGAGTGACTAATGCGTGAATGAGTGAATGAGCGAGTTATTAAGTGAATGAGTGAGTGACTTAGTGAGTGAATAAGTCAGTGAGTGCGTGAGTACGTGAGTGATTTAGTGAATGAGTGAGTGAGTGAGCGCGTGAGTGAGTAGGTGAGTGAATGATTTAGTGACTGACTGACTGACTGACTGACTGACTGACTGACTGACTGACCGACTTACTGACTGACTGACTGACTTACTGACTGAGTTACTGAACGCGTCATATAAACCACGCACTCAAATTACGTAAAATGGTTGTGAACATACACGTGACAACAGTTGAGTTAGTTGTTACAGACGCCGGTTCCGTAGCCGCGTTATCAAGAACCGTACTTAGGATGACTTTATACGCTCCACCAGATGTTAAATCTTTACAGGTTCCAGAGTCGCCATCAGTTAAAGTCACATTAACCGTACCATTATTAACCCCATCTTCGCTGATACATCTCACAATCACTCTGTCATATGTTGCGAATGGTTCAGTCCAAGATACTTGTATTGTTGTTTCTGTGATGTTGCCGACGGTTGGTGATAATGGCGGTATTAATTCTGAAAATATTGATCAATCATTGAGAGATGAGTGTCTACTGACGAGGGTTACCTGGTTCTCGGGCTATATAAACATGCATTATTATTATTATTATTATTATTATTATTATGCCTGTATTTGTGTACATTATTTCCTTTGGCAGATGCCGCACTCGGACCTATACCTCAGGTGTTACTAGTGTCAAGGCTAAACAACTCTAGTAAACTGAACCCAAACTAATCCATTTCGAAGACCAGTAATTATCATTGTACAAAATGACTATAAACATCCGGTAAAATAAATAACAATTAGAGGATGTTAATGTTATGGAATATATAATATCTTGTCGTATTAT
>JAODUP010000942.1:0-22500 GCA_025642065.1 Paralvinella palmiformis | reverse complement strand
TTGATGCTGCTACAAATACTATTTATTTAACAAAACAATCTTACTAGACTCAACCCCGTTTAGTCTCATCGTGTGTAAGAAAACTCCAAACAAAATATAACTAAAGCTGGCTACAAAGAAAATCATCGAAATGATTGGCTTTTAATAACCTCCTGCAATACCGATGGTATTTAAAATCTGAAAATCTTTAACCCAGCTCATAGAATCCATATATATATATATATATATATATATATATATATATATATATATATATATATATATATATATATATATATATATATATAGGTAATTCTAATATTAAGTGTGCAGATAAATCAGATCTGAGTATAACTTCGTTCAGCCAATCTAAGTATTTTAATTACATGTTCCCCTCTGTGCTGGTACTTTGCCGATAATGACGCCGGTGATGGGGGCTTGCGCCTCTCAAGGAGTTTGAAAGCTGTACTGCCGTGATCTGACTCGGGTGTTCTACTCCCAAACTGCATGGCTGTAGGTGATGGGGGCTTGCGCCTCTCAAGGAGTTTGAAAGCTGTACTGCCGTGATCTGACTCGGATGTTCTACTCCCAAACTCCATGGCTGTAGGTGATTCGTATTTTGATTTTGCTTGGCGGCTTAGGGACTGGTGAGACATTACACATGTCTCAGCAAGAAAAGTCGCCACTCTGGATTCAGTTCCCTGAAGAAACGTCCAGAGTTTGAAATCACCGTTCGATTTTCTCTGCCTGTCCCTTATTATACACAGCTAAAACACATAAAGGAACAACTCATTTCAGTTTAATATAAACCCGCGATTGTTTTATTATAGCAAATTTATATATCTTATATTTTGAAAAGAATAATAGAATTAAAATAAAACCGTTATACAGCATTTCGAATTTAAAGAATTTCGTCTTTAGCGTTTCAATGGGTTCTGAATTAGTGCACTGGGTAGCGCCTGCGTTGCAAACTTCAAGGCTGTCGGTTCAAATATTACTCGTACCTGTGTGTTGTAGGATATTTTCATTAGTTTGTTGCCTCTCGGCCTTATATCCCAGCTCATATATATTGCTCAGGCTAACTAAACAACAACAATTTATTTAATATGTCACTTACAATACATTTGGAAGTACTAACGCTAATAAAATGTCTATTATTCATTAATATTGATATTATTATAATTAAAATGAAATGAAAAATCACGTATATGAAATTATTTATCATCGACATCTCTTAATGTGGCCCTCATGGGATCATAATGACTCATTTACCGTTTAATTTAATGTACACTCAAATCATAACGTCTTTTTATTTCTTAAATTTAAAGACTTGTTATTTTACGATGTCTAACGTGATGATACTCACTTGAAATGTGGCGGACAAAACGCCAAACGAATAGACAACAGAAAAGGTCATAAAGTCATTTGGGGGCGGGGGTGAAATTTCGCAAAAATAATTGTCATATTTTTACTGAATATCGGACCAATTAATTTCCGGATCAAGTGGATTTATAACATATTAGGCCAGTAGATCCAGAATTATTGAAAGACCGCTTCTTTTCACTGATGTTGTTACAGAATTTATCGTTGTAACCCGTCTATATGTACGGATGCATTGATGGATCAATAATTTATTTCCAGTAGATGGAGCATCGGGACTCCAGTTTAAGATCCGGATTTATTGCCTTTTATATGTGAACTAATTTAATATATTATATGGAGATTATTATGATGACGTCAGCATAGTCAGGTTTTCGAGAGTTAGTTTATTGATGAAATACTTAATGTTCCCTAAATGGTTGAGATATTGTGTGTGTGTGTGTATGGGTGTATTGCTTGTGGTGGTGCCATATAGGGTGTTGTTTGTGGTATGTAGAAGTAGTTTCGGGTATAACATTAACTAGGTAGGCTATATCGGGTAGCATGCGCAATGTGGTGTTGGCAGTATACGGGTTGAGTATTTGATGTGTGATATATAGTATATATTTTGGTGTCGTGTGATATATATATATATATTATGTTTGGTATTTGATCTTTTGTATAGCGTGTCTGATATCTAACGTGGTGGACATAAAGTATTGTGTATGGTATATGGTATGTGATGTGGAGGACTTAGTGTTGTGTGCGATATGTGGTATGAAATATGGCGAACAGAAATTACCGCTTATGACATGAAACATATAACGCGGAGTATATAATGTGCGTTCGGTGATATACGATGTATATGTTGGATGATTGTAGGTGTTTGCTTTTATCTAAGTACGTGTATTAATGTCAAATTATCTAACTGTCTACAGCTACCGGCCTTCCTGTAGGCGTCTCTGTGTGTGTGTGTGTGGGGGGGCTGGTATGTATATATGTGTGTGTTATATACACAGGCATATGCACACACATGTACACACGCATATATATATATATATAAAAATATATATATATATAGTAGGATTGCCTCCATCCAGTTTTGCGCATTTATAGTAAAGTCGAATAAAACACTTGCACAGGTAATATGGAATCATGAATACAACATTTGGAAAATACACCATGAGACGAATTTATGATGCTGAGATGACCAATGTATATGTCTGAGTTACGGGCTACATTCTGGTGTATCGGTGTTAATACCGTTATGTCCACCTGTTCACTTATCTTCGTATGTATGTGTCGTAGCTGTATCTCTAGATGTCTATGTGTCTGTACGTCTTTGTATATGTGTGTCTTGGTAGCTGTACCTCTATGTGTCTATGTGTCTGTACGTCTTTGTATATGTGTGTCTTGGTAGCTGTACCTCTAGGTGTCTATGTGTCTGTACGTCTTTGTATATGTGTGTCTTGGTAGCTGTACCTCTAGATGTCTATGTGTCTGTACGTCTTTGTATATGTGTGTCTTGGTGCCTGCGCTACTCAGTACTGTTGAACGAACCCAACAGACACGAGACAATATTACAATAACGAATAAAGGTAAAATGACTAAACTGCAGAACTGAATTCACAAATATAGCCAAGCCACGAACCTCGATATTAATTCCCAAATTTATGAGACACGGCATTTTTATCGACTGAACCACCGCTAAATCGGATCGCATTAAAATGCAACTCATATCATTTGGACTCGTTGAGACACGTTGCTACAGAGCTTTGGGCAATAGTACCAGAAGGAGAAGCTTGCATTAACGGAGTAACAATCTCATCATTCAGAATGGAAAATTCGTGACATTCGAATACGATAAAAACAGCTGATATTGGATAACATGTAGAACGTTTTAGCGACGAATCCTGGAACAAATTCTCCAAGTGAACGAACAATCAAACAATGGGAAGGATTATAGCATCCCGTATGTATTCTACAGGTAATGTGTGTGTGCGACCTAGAATGCGTGTGTATGCCGATGGAGGTAACATTTGTCATGTGTATGTGCTCAATGGTTTTCATATTGAATCCTTTATATTCAGTGCTTCCCAGTAATATGTTCTGCACATCTGAAATAAATGCTGATTCGTATATGCTTTTTTTCGTATATTAAATTATTATTCAGTATATACAAATATTGTTTACATGTAGGTAATTTTATATATTATTAAACCATTTAAAAATTGATCGTTTCTGAAGTTATCAGTAACCTAGAATTACTAACCCGGTGTCTGTGTATATGCTTTTCGTGTGCGAAACACTTTTGCACTGGAAATTTAATATCTGGCTTTGAACGCTTTTTAACTTGGAGGTGTAGACTTCGGGGAGGTATGGACTTTAATGTATGGACTGGAGTGGATGAACTATGTAAACTGTCATGCCTGACCCGACAAAACGTACACCTATCGGCTTATTTGATGAGGTAATGACAGCTGGAATCTAATCGATAAAATCTTTAATTATCGTCCGTGGGCTTGTACTTAGCATTGTAGCACCAGTCTCTATTCTATGAACTCCTGATGCGTCCACTAGGTGACGCCGCTAGGTCGCGCCGCCACCGGGTAGCATTACCCCGATAATCAATGACGTCACAGCACCACGGATAATCCTCTTCCGGTCCGGGACATGATCGATCAGAACCGAAATGATAAGCGATAAATGGGGTGGCTATCCTTTGATCCGGATGCAGCACTGCAGCCAACGGAACATGGATACAGGCTGACGTCACGTGGTAGCGAAATGGGTCACGTAATTGGGTGAACGTGACCAAGCCAGTTTACGGTTTGTTCGAATCACGTGGCTTGGTGTGTTGTTGATGTGAACCGGGTTCAAGTTTAGGTTTTTATTTTAGTTTCGTGTACTTATTCAGGTAGACATTGGACACAACACACCTTCCATCCATTCAGCCTGCTGCTTTTAGACTAGATATGGGTTTGAGATTTGGTGAACATCTGGACAATACGGATTGTCCTAAATCGAAGGACAACGACGAGACAAGGCCATGTAGTCTCTCTCTCTCTCTCCCACTCTCACTCTCTCACTCACTCACTCACTCTCTCTCTCTCTCTCTCTCTCTTTTCTCTCTCTGTCTCTCTCTCTCTCTCTCTTTGTGTGTGTGTGTGTGTATGTGTCTGTGTTTTGTCATTGCGAGAAAATTCAACGTTACAGAGAATCGCCAATTGTGAATACAAGCACGCTTTGGACGATTCATCAGACGCGACTGATTTCCTTTGTAGAGGAATCTCATGCCGATGTGTCATACCTTGCCGGTTAGCCTAAAGTACATCACAATTAGAATTATCCGTCATTAGCCAGAAACCCGGAAGTAACGTGACACCGTGATTCGGCAGAAATCTTGAGCGATAATAAATTGATTATGATAATCTTCTCAATCGAAATGTGTTAATGAACACTCTATATAACTGCAACAGGTCTGTTGTTGTGAGCGGAGTTAAGTATGATACACTACGCAGAAGTGGACGTTTTTGAGGCATAGATCCACGAATTCACTCATCAAATCTCACAACACATTTCTCACTCACTCACTCACTCACTCACTCACTCGCCTACATATTTCTAGGATACATCACTCACTCACTCCCTCACTCACTACTGGGCCAGTCATTCTTTACGTTCCTGCACATTGCCAGGATGCATCACACATTCATCCAACCATTCATTCAATGACTCACTCATCCACTCACTCACCCATCAACACATTTTCTGGGATACATCAGGCCTGTTTCACTCCAGTCGTACATCTTGTAATCAAGGTTGCCAAAGTTCCTTCTTAATGACAGATTTAGGAAATGTTTTAATTTTCTTTCATTTGGTTAGTGATAAAATATTGGTTTCGTAGTTTTGTGGACTACTAATGCTTTAGCTGATAAATTGCATTTTCCCTCTCCCACACCCATACACACGCACAGACGCACAGACGCACGCACGCACGCACACACAGACGCACACACGCATGTATCCACACACGCACACACACACGCACACAGAGAGAGATAGATAGAGAGAGAGATGGGGGGGGAGAGGGAGAGATAATAAAACAAATGTTTAACCTTTTACCTCGAGCTAATTAACTACAGTCAAGTAACTTTAAACAATGGGAATTTAGATTTGCTGACTTTCGCCATCTTGAATTTTTTTTATTGGGGATAGCTTTCAATCTAATTCTTAATTAATATTATTTTGAGGGAATAATTTACCCAAATCATCATTCCGAAAAATAAACCCTAGAAATATCAGTATACAACGAACAAGAATCCAATATGGAAGCTAAAACAATTCCATCTAATGAAATGGGTCACGGAGGTACTTGAGGGAGATCTATGGAAAATGTAGACGTTTTTCAATTCCATTACCTTCTTGAATTTCTCGACATCACGAAAGCTGGGAAATTTGATATTGGCATAGTTTTAAATTATAAGGCTTAAGTAATGGATTTCACTTTGATTTCTAGAAAGACAGTCAAAATTTAACGATTATTAAACATTCTCAACTATACATATGAATATATATGAAGTATTTACCAACTTTATGTTGTACAAAGGAAAATTATTCTGGCTGTCGTTCTTGGAGGTCTATTGAAAACTTTTGTGGAAAAGTAGGTTAAATGGGCCAAACAACTTCCAAAGTTAATGGAGCTAAGTGAAAGATGAAACACCTTTCTGATATTACCCGGCCGGAGTTTGAACCTATGTGCTATAGAGCTGTGGGCAACCGCGCTACCCGGGTGTCGATTTAAACTAGACTACGGCTTACCCTAGGAGTTTACTGATAAGACAATCTGCTACAAACCGTTAGCCCCGCGTTGAACACCTAGTGTCACAGGTAACTGTCTGTGAAATCATCTAAGCTTTTGAAATTACCTTGAAATTCGCTCCTCGACAATATTAGAAATGATAAATTAATAATCCACTAATCACCACTCACTCACTCACTCACTCACTCACTCACTCACTCACTCACTCACTCACTCACTCACACTCCCACCACCACCACCACCACCACCACTCACCACCACCACACCACCCCACCACCACCACCACCACCACACCCCACCACCACCACCACCACCACCACCACCACCACCACCACCACCACCACCACCACCACCACCACCACACCACCACCACCACCACCACCACCACCACACCACCACCACCACCACCACCACCAAACCACACACCACCACCACCACCACCACACACCAACCACACCACACACCACCACCACACCACAACTCACTCACTCACTCACTCACTCACTCACTCACTCATTAACATACACAAACTCATGGTTTTGAATCCCAGAGTTGGCAGCGTTGGCCTGTATATTTATTTACTGATGGCATTTAAAAATCTATATATAAACACTGCTTTACACACACACACACACACACACACACACACACACACACACCTCTGGATCCAGTTCCTGAAAAATCGTCTTCTGGATTATCTGTGCCTGTGACGTATTCTCTACTGCTGAAACACACTTTTCCCGTGCCAGATATTTTTTATCCTTTTTATATTTTAATTAGTTTGGTTAATTCTACTTGTAATATTTGATATCATAAAAAGGTTAGTGACGTGTAGGTCATAGTATTTATTGGATTTATATGTTTATGAGGTATTTGACCTTCCAGCAAATACCGCAAGGCATATTATGCTGCGTTTGAGAAGTTATGTTTTCTGTGTGTTTCTATGACAGTGCATTCTAAGAAAAAAATATTTAGAACTGTATATTCCGTGCACTATTTGCGTCTTTGGAGTGACGCCGTTTGGGTGTTTGGTGTGGGTAGCCAGCATTTAAGTGACTGTAACAGGTACAGTATTTGTATAGTTATGGGGAATTAATACCGCAGGCCGTCGTTGTAGGGAACGACATTAAGGCACAGTACGCTCTTAAAACATTATAAGTACGCCTGACTCAGGAATAGAAACACTGCATCGCACCTCGAGCGGTGGCAGTGGACGCAACTCGTGGGGGTTGATCTGTTTTATATAACAACTTTAGTTACATATAAATTTCACCTTAGTTGTATGTTGGAATAGCATTATCTTTCCTATGTCCCTTTATGTCGGGTTTGTACTACGGTATTCAAGACTAGCTCTAGCTTGCTTTTCATAAATAGCATTAATTTAAGAAATGTATTATTACGAGATCTGGTTTGAAAGTGTTAACATATAATTTTAACAGTAACAAAGCTATGATGCTATTACGGTCTACTTTTGCTAGATACCAAGGAACTAGCTAGATAATAATAATAATAATAATAATAATAATGTATATTTAATAAAGCAGGAGCCATTAATAGATTTATAAGTTATTAACAGAATCTTAAAATGGATACGCTGTCTAACAGGTAGCCAATGTAGTTTTTGAAGAATTGGGGTAATATGATCATATTTTCTAGTATTTGTTACAATGCGAGCTGGACTATTCTGAATTCGCTGAAGGCGATTAATATTATAATCAGATATGCTATATAACAGGGAGTTACAATAGTCTATACGAGATGTAACAAAGGCATGAACTACAGTTAAAAGTGATTCTTGTGTCAAGAATGCTTTTAAACAGTGGATGTTCTTAAGATGGTAGTAGGCAGCTCGGCATACTGATGTGACATGTTCATGCATGTTAATACATTGGTCAAAAATAACCCCTAGATTTTTTACTGACCCATTAGGGGTAATCGAAGATGCAGCCATCTGTAGTGGTGGTGTCTTTAGGAATTTAACACAATGTGGTGATGCCAAATATAAAATATTTGTTTTATTATCATTTAGTTTTAGAAGATTTTGAGTCATCCATAGCCGGATATCGGCAATACAATGTTCTAAATTCTTCAAGGAAGAGGAGAAATTTAACTCATTGTCAGGATCCAGTGATATATACAGCTATGTGTCATCAGCATACAAGTGATATTTAATCCCATATCGCTGCGCAATGATCCCAAGAGGACGGGTATACATTGTGAAAACCAGAGGACCAAGAACTGAACCCTGTGGTACACCAGATAACAAAAACTGAATGTCAGATAAAATACCATGAACAGACACTCTCTGGGAGCGTTGTTCCAGATAGGATCTAAACCATTCAAGTACTCTACCTGACAGACCAAACATGTCTTTTAACCTAGAGAAAGTACATTATGGTCAACTGTATCAAATGCAGCAGACAGGTCCAGAAGAACAAGTATTACTGGCTTACCTTGATCAATTGACATCATAATATCATTTTTCACTCGAACCAAGGCTGTTTCAGTGCTGTGACCACTTTTATAGGCAGACTGTAGTGATTCGATTCATTAAGGTTATTATTGATTAAATATTTGTTTAGATGGAAAGCAACTGCCTTTTCTATAACTTTAGATAAAAATGTAAGATTTGAAACAGGTCTGTAATTGTTTAGAATATTACAGTCCATAGTGTTTTTTTTTATTAATGGTGTATTTCCTTTGAATAATCTGTGATGATTCTATATTCGAAATCATGTGGCATCTCTTTTTGTTGGAGATTTTAGATGATTGTTTGAATGCCGTATTAGCTGTTTTTGAAACTGGTACCACAAATGAGACTACTTCACCATCTTATTCAGTTATTCCAGTTCTAATATGCCTGGGTATCGATCCCAAAATATTTAATGTTTATACCCTGTCTTGGGTATACGAACCTGCAATAGTCTAGAACCTGCGTGAATAATGCAGAGCCGTCATTTTTACCATAATCACATACCGCTGCCCGTTTATTATAATACAAAGTACGCTGTTACTCTCTTACACATGTTGTCTAAAGCAGTCTAAAGATCTAAAAGCATTTGTGATATTAGATGAGCTACAGTTTAAATTGGCCATTAATCCATGTGTTTTATTGGTAACTGTAATGGTAATATTATGACAAGGACACAATAAGTCGCATGATAATCCCACATGGTTTTGCCATATATATAGAGTCAGAATCCGTTAATCCGGACATCGTTTATCAAGCAAATCCACCTTCCGACACATTATTGTCTGTGACGGATTTAGCTCCATTATAAATGACTCTTTAATCCAGCAAACTCGTGTTCCGCGTTCCGACTCCGACCCTTCATTTCGCCAACAAAATGTGACATTTTAATAAAAAATGACCTCGATAATCCGACAACACGAAAACGTTGCCAAATATGTCCGCTAGTTCAGTCATGCAATACACACCGACATGTTGTCAGTAATGGTTAATTAACCCACCCAAACGCGGTAACTGCTATATTGTCCTTGAACATACACACCGACATACGATGCCAATCATAATCATTCATGGCTAATTACAAACACAAATGTGTTATCTTTTCAATGAGCAGATCATGAGTTAATCTAGTGGGCTAAGTGACGCGAGTACTTCTTAAAAATGTCATTAATTAACAAACATCAAAATGAACTGGTCATTTATTGTGTCATAATTGTTGAAAATAAATAAATACACAACGTGTGTAACACTGACTACCGGTATGTCATAGACTCGATATTCCGACATTCGCGTTTATCCGACATATCATGTGACAAACCTTGTTCGATTAACGGATTCTCACTGTATATCAACATAATCAGCTGCTTAGTCCCAGCCCACTGAAGTGCCAGTGGCCAGAATACACCATTGACTATTAAACACAAAATAAATTGCATCACACGGTCATATACAGTACCTGGAAATTGAAGTGCTTCACCCACTGCATGAATTCCTTGAGTATGGTCAACATTTGTAAACATGTGACCAACATCTATGTTTATAGGTAGGCAACCTGTATCTCGGCTAAAGTAGTATCGTAATTTTGCGTTTAGTGTTGCATCCCCCACTTTCTGTAATAGGTTGACGGCATATATTAGAACTGCGCCGTGTCTTGAACAGTTTAAATCCCTTCTAACAACACATCTGTTCAAGGTTGCTTTCACAGATAAATATTAATTATCATTTAAATCTTTTATATGGTTTTTAAAGTCATATTATTTCGGGTCTTATTATATTACTTATTATTTGTACACCGTCTTTGAATGGCTCCTTCTAAAAATTATTATTATTATTATTATTCAGCGATGATTAGATTTGCAATTTTGTCTACAAAGCCACTGGTATTGTTTTTATATAAGAAATGTGTTCTACTGCAGGTGATTTAAGAAAACTGTCAATGAAATTTGCAACATCTTTAAATTCGCTAAAATCAAATTGCAGTCAGACACTATAGGACTATCATATCTTCTATGGAAAAAGTACAATTTGTAATTGCCTAATGATTTTTGAGAAGCAAATAGAACCTTCGAGGCTTTAGATTAGTTGGTGACAATACAAATTGCAGTTGTTTATCTGAAATTATTTAATCTATTTAATATTACTGCCATCTTTTTTTACTAAATTTTAGGGAAATAAGGAGCATTATTTATTTGTCCATATTCTTCAGCGAAATAGTATTTTGTATCTATTATCACTTTTGCGGAATCCTTGTTTGTATTTTTAATGATTAAATTCTTATTTTGGTAGATATCTACGAAGGCTAATGATTCTAACTACTTTATATTTTTCCTTATCCTCAGGATATTTTTGTTTCTGATGTGAAATTTAAAATACATTGAAGGAGATTTTGGTCTATCACTTTAATAGTTGGGGTCCAATTGTAGTTCGACACAAATGACTTCCTATTTTTAAAATATATGTGTTACGGCAACATCTAAAGAGATATTTAATTGTTATTTTATACTTATCAAGAATAGGGACAAACGACAACCCTATATATACAAGAAAGATTAATTATATTCTGATTATTGTTAGAACAGTAAACTGGAAACATTTAGATGAACCTGAAAATAACTTTTAAAAAGTTAAATATATCAACCAATCCGAAATGTTATGTCCTCTTCTAAATGGACCCGATCATTCTTCTGAAGTAATGAACTGTTGTTAAATTTTAGGTAAATAACGGGTAATAATTAAACCTTTTATTGGCTTCTAGTCAAAGACGTTTCCCTACAAATGTTGGGTCACAGAACTACTATACTAGCTCAGGGAGTTGAGGAAACTGATACTAAACGCTGGGTCAGGTGATGTAAATGGTGATGGAGAATAAACCGCTCACTCACTCACTCACTCACTCACTCGCTCAAACACTCATCCAAACACTCACTCAAAAACTCAAACACCCGAACAGGATCCTTCGTGGGACCTGAATCAGAACCAATCCTGAAACTCCCCCAGCTTTCCATTGTCAAAGTTTGAACCAATTATCAATACATGGATCAAGTTGTATTTTGGGTTACAAGTTCCTTGATGTCGTTGTCTAATATCTTATTAATAGTATCACAACTATGTGGCATAACGCTTATTAATATTAATATTTATTAATATAGTGTGTGTGTGTGATTTTTAGGGTACATAGTAAGAGGCAACAGGCACAGAGCATCAACATATCTAAATATCCTTCGAAACCTACCTCCATAAATCTAAATACAACTATACATACATTAATCTAAAAATAAAATGTTCCATACCTCCACATATTGATAAATGTGTGCGTATACCTAAGCATGTGTCTGGTCTACTCATCAGCCTGTGGGAACCAGATAATTCGCTTTTCGTACGCGACAAATATGTCACGCCCACAGGAAAGCGGCTACATGCAGGCTACGTACAAAAAGCGGAAGCACGTAAAAAACATACCATTTCATACCACAGCTCGCAACAAACAACACGTGCGTGTGGTTCAATGGTGACTTGCTACATACATATCATAAACTATTTTGACACCACAGTTTACATTCAACAGTAATTTTCTGTGATCCAAACGAAACCTGTATATAAACCATTTCGACACCTCAGATGCTGATCTCAGCTTTATTCTGGGTTCGAATAACTGAATAAATTCTACCTATATGAACCATGTATCAATACACGTCCGACTGGTCTGGCGTCGAAGTTCTTGTCTAACCTAAGTGAAAATTCAAGCCCTATAGATAGCCTCAGCGTGTTAACAAACATTACAGTTTGTTCACAACAAAGAGAATGTACACTAACTCCGTATGGACTCACTGAAGCGATTTAACTAAAATATAAACAAGGTAGCAATACCGCACAATGGATTATTACTGGACTAGAACGAAATATCGTCTCAAACCTGAGTAAATACTATGATTTACTCGAACCTAACAGCTAACCCTCAGACGTTTCCGTTCATCACTAAGTGAACGTTCATTCACGCCTAATTTAGCGTCCCTAAGTATATGCAGTTAGGTGTGGTGGGATCTAAATTAAAGCGCCTATCCACTTGATCTATTTGACCCATGGTCGAGAACAGCTGATTTCAGGCAGATCTCCGATATTGCGAATGACACGTCGGGATTATAGTAGTTATACATTTAACAAATTTCCTATATCATTCTAATCTAATTACTCATAATATGGGAAACAAACTCTGTCCGCAACGTAACACTCATGGAGATGCCCGCCGGAGTAACAAACGACTCCAGGAGTATAAATCCATCAACCAATATTGTTTTAATTAATAGGTCGTTTCGCCAGACCACATAAGAGGACAACAATATAGATTTCACATTATACATAGCAAAGCTCAGAGACTTAAACATGTAATAACGATATAACTTTCTTAGATTGGTGTAATAAGGAATCTGGATCGAACAAGGTCTGACGTATTGCACAGGCAATGTGTGTTTTAGGATGCATATACAGAGTCACTGGCACAGAACTACAATCACTGACAAAGTGTTATGATAGCAGAATTCTATTGAATGAAACAATGACAAAGCGTTATCATAGCCAATTAATTGAGCACTGCGCTGCATACGTCTTGTTTATGTACGAGTGTGATTGTTTAAAAGATGTTTCACTAGAATATTGCCTCTCGGCTATATATTCCAGATCTGATCAGTGCCAATTACATCAAAGGTTATCATCTAATCTTGTAGAGTCTCGTAGGTGGCGACATTGTACCTTTAAAATCTGTGATTAGTGTGCTCCCTTTGTTTATTTAAAATAGCTAAAATCTCGTAATATATATAGAAGTTCCGCATCAATAGAACGAAACAAGCAACAACAAGATGTTATTAGTATATTTATTTAACTAAATAAACCTGTTTTATGGATAATATTGATCGAATAGTATACTAACCAGCAATTTAAAAAACGATGAATTGGAATACCTGCTGTCATATCGTCTATGTATAATGATTATTCGTTCTGTTCTTAGTACACTGAAATGAGAAGCCGCTACTTTTACAAAATACAAACATATGCTAACTTTTCTTAATTTCATGGAATATATTGAATTCATATTTGCCATTTTCAGATGATTGATTTTTTACGACCACCTTTGTGCATATGGTTGGCTAAATGGGCCGAGCGACCTCCAAATGTAATTCTAACTCAGGAGGTAGTGGTCTGTGGTCCAACGCGCTACAAACTGGACAACGCTGACTCCCTTACCATTTACAGGCGGAATTATGAAATTAAATGTACATTTCTTACGAAAATAATTAATATAAATGAAATATTTATCTCATAGTTAAACATAGTGGTAATCAAATATATTCATCAAAATTTACATTATCCTATATAGGAAAGTACTTAAAGTACTGGTTGATTTAACAACGCAAAAACATATTCTCCGTGCGTGTTGGTTTTATTATAACATTGTCGAGAATCCCATTTCCTCCAATACATAGGCGATAGCTTTTATTTGCTTCACCGATGTTACAATATTCAGGGAAAGGGCATAATTAGTTATTTTGAGGCATCTAGAGTTAGAGCAAATCTGTTCTAGATAGATGTGCCACCATGAATTAGTAATCCCATGACCGAATTGATCTATCTTTAATAGTTCTGCTGTAATTAGGATTTAAATATATATTATTTTACTCCATGGGGAGTGGTTTGTTCTGCAACTTACGTTAACGTTGTGGCATACATTGGATCCTAAACCAAGTTATTATCATTGATATAGTCCGGAGGACAGGACTTATTATTTTTTCAGGTGAAAAGATAGAACTATCTACACGAACCAACAATCGTGATACAAACACCTCCATAACATTACTTCAGTTTCATTTAATTGTATTTACCTTTATTAAATTTATTTATTTCGCTTTCTATTTTACTGACATGTATTGTGGGTAACGAAAAATAATATCTCAAACCTACAATTATATACTCTTATCCCTTGGCCTTACTGTTTGTAATATAATGAATATCGAACAGGTGATCTTTCCCCAAAAAACATATATTGATTGAAAACACCCTCTTGCATAGAATAGGCAAAGATTGTGATGAAAAAGCGGCCAAATTCTTAGGTATTCTGATTGATGAAAATGTAACATGAAAACCCTATCTATCCCACATTAATCAGAAAGTATCTCGAGCATTATTCTCCTTTAAACAAGTTAAACATTTTCTCCCTAAGCAGTGCATGAAAACATTACACTATTCTCTCATTCATTCTCATCTTTCATACTGAAACCTAGTTTGGGGAAACGCCACTCAATCAGCTTTAAGTCAGACCACTTTTTTTACAACAGCCATACTGACCCACAATTTTTCGTAGTTCTCGTATATTGAAGCTCACTGACTTAGTGGAATACCAGGCAGCACTTTTTGCGTTTGATCTTAACACTAAGAAATTAACAATATCGTTCAATGACATTTTCACATTCAATAGATATCTGCCAAACGCCCGTGTGACAAGACAGTCTGACCATTTATATGTAGCAAAAAGCTATAATATATTTGCTAGTAGACTACCTTTGAATAGCATTCCCAAAATATGGAATAAATGGATCAATCTTCTGACATACCAAACCACACGGGGTCACTTTAAATATCAACTTAAAACACACATATTTGACGCATACCCATAAAGGATGAAATGCTACAACCTATGATGCAACGATTATTACCATTGACCCCCCGGTTATTATCAACCCAGTTACCTCCCATTTTATTAGTTTTGTTGTGATAGACAAAATGACCTGTGTCTATACGACAAAATCGTTTTATTACTTTAATTTGTAGATTCGTGTCCTGATGCTTCTCTTTCTCCTCGTCCCTCTTGTGCTCTTATTTATACTGCATCATTAAATTATAATTAACGCTAGCATCGTCTCCTTCCTCTCAGTGCTGTGACACTCTCGAATACCGCAATCATCCCTCATCCATCATAGAGCCAGTAGTAAGATACCACTAAGGGTACACTGATCCTCTCAGTTTTCATTTTAATTATTCATTCAAATGAATATGTAAGTCTTGTGCTTAATATGTATGATATTATATTATATATATTATATATATATATATATATATATATATATATATATATATATATATATATATGAAAATTGGAAAATAAACATTACTTACTTACTTACACGTTAGTTGTAAGAATTACTAGGGTAACTAACTACCCAGTTTGTTATGGTCAACATAAATTGCCGTACCTCTCTTCAATGCAACACTTTAAAAGTAAATGCTTTCTTAGCGAACTTGCCTAATTCGATAATGCGAGTCACACGTCTGGGTTATAATAGCTATACAAACAACGAAATCCCTATACTAGTGTTATCTAATTATTCACAATATGAGGGAAAACTCTGCCCGCAGCTTTATACCCATGGAGATATTTGCCGGAGAAACAAACGCCTCCAGGAGTATAAATCCACCCAACAGCATTCTATAAATTATAATTTCGTTTCCCCGGACCACATAGGAGGACAACAATACAGATTCCACACTATACATAGCAAAGCTAATAGATTAAAGCATGTAATAACGACATAACATTCTTACATTGGTGTAATGAGGAATCTGAATCAAAATAGGTCTGACATCTGGCACTGACAATGTGTGATTTGGGATACATATACAGTGGCACTTGATCATAACATCAACATCTATACATCCTTTCAGACCTTTACTTCCATAAATAAAACAGTACACACATCAATCTAAGCATAACATTTCTACACATCCACATATCTATGCATATATACGTAGACTTATACACGCGTCTGGGCTACTAATAACCCAGTGGGAACCAGCTAGTCCGCTTTGTATACACGATAAAGATATCATGCTCACACTGTCACAGGCCTCAATCCTGTGTAAATACAATGATTTACTCAAGCCTAACAGTTAATCTTCACATGTTTCTGTTCGTCACTTAGTGAATGTTCATCCATGCCTAATTTAGCATCCCTAAGTGATATTATTTGCACTAATCTCAGTTTACTCTAATTTAAGTTATCTCTATAAATACATGTGCATCAGTAGCAAATGGTGAACATTGGCCTCAGAAATGTTAAAACAAATTAACGTTGTACAATGGCATCAAAATCTTTAATACATTTTCGTTTCAAGAACATATCAGAAAATGCGTCTGGTTCTTACAAATCAACATGTAAACACTGTACCATGTTGATATCGGTATTATACATGTTATTTAGTAAATATTGATGAAAAATAACATTCATGTTTATATTTTATACATTGTAATCATAATTATAATCAAGATTGTTTTACAATGTAATCATAATCGTAATCGATTACTCTTCGTAATCGTGGTATTCTCAAGTAATAATAATCATAATCGATTACCATGGTCCTGTAATCGCCACAACCCTGCTAAGTATATACTGTTAGATGTGATGGGATCTACATTAAAGTGTCAATGCGATTCATCTGTTTGACTATCTGATATATATATATATATATATATATATATATATATATATATATATATATATATATATACAACAATTTTCTATCAGAGTAAAACCTGATTACTCACAATACGAGGAGAAAAAAACTCTACCCGCATCTTAAAACCGATATATATCTGCCTGGTTAGTAAACGCCTCTAGAAGTATAATGTTATCAAACAGCATTGTATGAATTAATACGTGTTTCCACCAGACCACATAAGAGGACAACAATACAGATTTTACATTATACATAGCCACATTAATAGAGTAAAACGGGTAATAACGACATAACTGTCTTACATGGGTGTATAAGGAATCTGGATCGAAATAACACGTTATTATTTTAACAGATATACATAAAACAATGTTCTTATCAAAGTGTTACTTAATTAATCACAATATCAGAAAAACTCTGCTTGCAGCTTAAAACACAATAGGTCTGATGTCTTGTGACGCTGGCTCACAACATCAAATCTTATACATCCTTTGAAACCTATCCGAAAGAGTGTAATATATAAAGACATTTCCTATCCAGCGCGCTGTGCCCAATTTTCCAATATTACTACCGTCGCGCCCCCGTGCGACAGGAGGATTGGCATCATCTGATCATGGAGAAGCAGAAGTGGACGTCTGACAGTCATGGTACGCATTGTGTGGTCATAAATTGCGCACATGCTAGAAAAAAACACAGTCGCGATTTGAGTTTCTTTAGCTTCCCAAAGGAAAAAGACAGGTATAAACTACAATCATTTCGTAGAAATCTAATCAACGTGTGCTATATTACAATTTTTATGTGGGCGATAATTGAGCGACTTTTATTAGTTTTGTTCAATATTTTCCACATGCATTGTTTTTCTAACAAGGATTTATAGGTAATTCTCGTTGATTCAATATTTGTCTACTATTGTTTTCCTGGCCACTGCCCAAATGGCATTATTTTATTCTGAAATTTAATTAAATTTGAATTCCTGTGGTGTGTGGAAATCAGGATCTCAAATTAATGTATACTTAGCTGAATGTAAGTATACAAAAAGAGTACATATCTATACATACGTAGATCTATGTATATGTTTGGGCTACTCATCAGCCTGTGAACCCCAGATTATCTACTTTTCGTCCGTAACACATACACACAAATACACGTTCGCACACACAAGCATACACACACATACACATTCACACACAAATACACACACAAACACACATATACATACACTCACACTCTTACACACAATTCCGATAGTTTGCTTAAGGTTAGCCATCTGAAATATTGGCTGGGGGCCCCCGGGGACTGGGAGGGGCCTGAACGGGGGTATCTAACCCGACGTGGGCATTGGCGCTCAAGTTTTCCCCCGTTTTTTTCTTGTTCGGGACCCCCGGAAAGGCTGGGAGGCTCGGCGGGCCGCAAAAATTTGTATGCAGACCCCCCCCCCTGCTGCTTACTGTGTTTCTCATCTCTTCGTAAGCTAAAAATATAAATGAATCAAGTTATAATTTAAACAGAATATGAAAGAAAAATTTAGGTTAAATTCTTTTGATACTGTTTTATTTAATGGCGCAATACAGAAATATCTTTTGATTGGATAAGACTACAATTTAATTATAAGAAATATAGAAATGGTTGGTATGGGGACCATTTCACCTGAATTTGGGCAATGGCAAATTATGTATTTATTTTTAAATTAATCCAGTGAGTTATATTTCATCGACGGAGTTGTTTCCTCTAATGAGTAAATAGAAAACCTGTATTGAATGCATAGTGTCATATTTAGAAATGAACTATATTGATTGGGTTGTGCGAGCAAATATTCTAATTATATACTATTCTAATCTTGGCCACATGTTAGTTAGTGGAAAGTACTAAATGTCTAAAGGTGAATAATCAAATCCCAAGGACACTAGTATCAGCACATTGTTCCATACTACATCAGATTGAATGGCATTATTGGAATTAATAAAGTACTTTACTATATACGATAATGTAAATTTTGATGAATATATTTGATTACCACTATGTTTAACTATGAGATAAATATTTCATTTATATTAATTATTGTACATTTAATTTCATAATTCCGCCTGTAAATGGTAAGGGCGTCTGCTTGTCCAGTTTGTAGAGCGTTGGACCACAGACCACTACCCCCTGAGTCAGAATTACATTTGGAGGTCGCTCGGCCCATTTGGATAACCTTTGATGTCATTGGCACTGATCAGATCTGTAATATATAGCCGAGAGGCAATATTCTAGTGAAACATCTTTTAAACAATCACACTCGTACATAAACAAGACGTATGCAGCGCAGTGCTCAATTAGTTGGCTATCATAACGCTTTGTCATTGTTTCATTCAATAGAATTCTGCTATCACTTTGTCAGTGATTATAGTTGTTGAAGTTCTGTGCCAGTGACTCTGTATATGCATCCTAAAACACACATTGCCTGTGCAATACGTCAGACCTTTTTCGATCCAGATTCCTTATTACACCAATGTAAGAAAGTTATATCGTTATTATATGTTTAAGTCTCTTAGCTTTGCTATGTATAATGTGAAATCTATATTGTTGTCCTCTTATGTGGTCTGGCGAAACGACCTATTAATTAAAACAATATTGGTTGATGGATTTATACTCCTGGAGTCGTTTGTTACTCCGGCGGGCATCTCCATGAGTGTTACGTTGCGGACAGAGTTTGTTTCCCATATTATGAGTAATTAGGTTAGACTCATATAGGAACTTTGTTAAATGTATAGCTATTATAATCTCGACGTGTCATTCGCAATATTGGAAATCTGCCTGAAATAGGTTGTTCTCGACCACTTAACTTCATATACTTAGGGACGCCAAATGAGGCATTTATGAACGTTCACGTAGTGATGAATGGAAACATTTGGGGATTAGCTGTTAGGTTCGAGTAAATCATAGTATTTACTCAGCTTTGAGAGGATATTTTGTTCTACTCCAGTAATATTTCATTGTGCAATATTACTACTTTGTTTTTTTAGGCTACATCACTTCACTGGGTACATATAGAGTTGGTGTACATTGTCTCACTTGGTCAACAAACTGTAATGTTTGTCAACACGTCGTGGTCAAAGAACGACTTCGACGCCAGAGCAGTCAGACGTCAATCGATACGGTTCATATAAGTAGGATTTGATTAGTTATTCGAACCCAGAATAAAGCTTAGGTCAGCATCTGAGGTATCGAAATATTCATATATATATATATATATATATATATATATATATATATATATATATATAGTTGTGTGTGTGTGTGTGTGTGTGTGTGTGTGTGTGTGTGTGTGTGTGTGTGTGTGTGTGTGTGTGTGTGTGTGTGTGTTTCTTTTGTACCACAGAAAATTACTGTTAAATGTAAACTGTAGTGTGGAAGTAGTTATCCTGTGCATGCAGTAAATCGCCACTGAACTACACGCAGCGTTTGTTTACTGCGATCTATTGTGTCAAATGGTATGGTTTACGTGTTTCTGCTTTTGTACGTAGCCTGCATGTAGCCGCTTTCCTGTGGGCATGATATATTTGTCACGTACGGAAAGCTAATTAGCTGGGCCCCACATGCTTATGAGCAGCCTAGACACATGTATATGTATGCGTATATATGTATCGATATATGGAAGTATAGACATGTTTTATATAGGTTGATGTATGTATAGTTTATTTAGATTTATGAAGGTAAAGTTATCCAAAGGTGTTTAGTTGAGGTTCTGCTCCAGTGCCTATCAATAAGTATCCTAAAACACACACACACACACACACACACACACACACACACTATATATATATATATATATATATATATATATATATATAGAGAGAGAGAGAGAGAGAGAGAGAGAGAGGTAGGTTATTCGTTTTTTGTTTTTGCTTGGCGGCTTAGGGACTGGTGAGACATTACACATGTCTCAGCAAGAAAAGTCGCCACTCTGGATTCAGTCCCCTGAAGAAACGTCCAGAGTTTGAATTCACGGTTCGAGATTCTCTGTGCCTGTGCCTTATTATACACAGCTAAAACACACATTGCCCGTGCCAGAGATTGAGGTTCGTGTTTTCTTTTTACCAATTTTGTAATATTTGATATAAAGGGTTAGTGACGAGTAGGTCATAGAATGTATTGGATTTGTATGCTTATGAGGTATTTGACCCTCCAGCAAATATCACAAGGCATATTATGCTGCGGTTGAGATGTTCCTTTTTCTGTGCGTGGAGACTGTATATTTCCAGGTCCATGCGTTCTAAGAAAAGTTGATATAGAGCTGTATATTCCGTGCACTATTTGCGTCTTTGGAGGCACGCCGTTTAAGTGTTTGGTTTGGTTATCCAGCATTTACATGACTGTAGCAGGCACAGTACGCTCTTAAAGCATGTACTCCTGACTCAGGAATAGAAACACTGCATCGCATCTCGAGCGGTGGCATTGGACACGGCTCGCGCGGTTGGTGTGTTTTATATAACAAGTTTAATTGTATATATAATTCACCTTAGTTATTTGTGGGAATAGAATTATCTTTCCTAGGTCCAGTTATGTCCAGTCTGTACTATGACATTCAAGGCTAACTTTAGTCTCCTTGTCATTAATAAAACCCTATATTATAATTATAGTTTGTATAGCAGACATTAGGTCTGATTTGAAAATGTTAATATATAGAACGGCAATTCCGCCATAACGGTCTGCTAAAGCGCCGATATAAATTGTTATAATAGTGACGAGTAGGTCATAGTATTTATTGGATTTGTATGTTTATGAGGTATTTGACCCTCCAGCAAATATCACAAGGTATATTATGCTGCGGTTGAGAAAATTCCGTTTTCTATGTGTGGAGACTATATTTCCCTGCATTCAAGAAAAGTTGATCTACAGCTGTATAATCCATGTACTATTTGCGTCTTTGGAGGCACGCCGTTTAAGTGTTTGGTTTGGTTATCCAGCATTTAAATGACTGTATTAGGCAGAGTACGCTCTTAAAGCATTATAAGTACTCCTGACTCAGGAATAGAAACACTGCATCGCATCTCGAGCGGTGGCATTGGACACGGCTCGTGTGGTTGGTGTGTTTTATATAACAAGTTTAGTTGTATATATAATTCACCTTGGTTGTATGTGGGAATAGAATTATCTTTCCCAGGTCCAGTTATGTCCAGTTTGTACTATGACATTCAAGATTAGCTCTAATCTGCTTGTCATAAATAACATTTAAGAACTACAATAGTTAGAATAGCAGACTTTAGGTCAGGTTTGAAAATAATTCAAACAGTACGGAAGCTATGACGCGCTATTACGGTATGCTTCAGCGCAGATGTCACTCTTTTAATAGTAATTAAGCTAAACAGTTTTAATAGTAGTCGCTTCA
>JAODUP010000940.1:70000-146480 GCA_025642065.1 Paralvinella palmiformis | reverse complement strand
AATGCTAACGCGTACCCAGCAGAACACCACATCTGCTCCAATGCCGAAACCGACTCGTGTATCACAAATAACAACCAAGGGAATAGCACCAGCAAAATTAAACCTATGAACAATATTCAAGTGTTTATTGATATCTCCACTGATTTAATCATTTTAATTTACATATATCATATATTGTTTGGTAACTTCAAAAACGATGGAAAAGGAAGGATGTTGTAATATCCACTAGTTTTAATTATATCAGTATACTGTCTTATATTGTGGCACAGCTACTACTACTGCTCCTTTGTATAAATAGAGGCATTACTCTTGCCGTGCCATGTTGAAATTTGAACCAGTGGTGCCTCCAGCGACCGAAGGTATTTCACCGATAAACAAAAGCTCTCTGGTTGTCCACATGTGATCGTGTACATGTGTGCGCATGGTTGAAATGAATTGCCAATACTAGTACTATATGTTACATGATCACATACTCTTTTATTAATTAACACTTTAATTGTGCACACATGATATCGAAGGAAACGAAGCTCTGAAACTGTAAATAAATAATTAAGTGATTTCACAGCCCAGTCATTTAATTAATTCATAGCCTACAAGTTGCGATCACTTGACAGCTGATAAGAAAATAATTGAACGTGGTTTAGGTTATTTCACAGCTGTGTGTGTGGAAGGCATAATTTAAATGAAAACAATTAGGTATATATGAGGTAAATGCCTACAAACATACTTTCATCATGTAAGTTTATCATAGTCCATTTTTATTTATTTGGATATATACATATAATGATATATACAGCTATTATAATGCAACCATAACACAATTCATTACAAACCTACCACCATATATTCATGATGTCCGTTTATAAGATATTAACTAAACAAATTATAAGTTCATTTAAAGTCTACACCTCAATAATATAGACCATGTAATATAGGCCTGCCTACTGAGAACAAAGAATATACATGGAATATTAACAATTTTTATTAACAATGTCATATTTTTGTAGTAGTGGTTGTTTAGAGCTGGAAGCAATTTGGGTTATTCTGTCCATTTGATAACAAATGACTGATTGTAACTATAGATGAACTCGTGGCACAAGAGATTTGATGCCGCATATTGTATGAAAGTACTAATTTCTCTATCTCTAACATGTTAACACAAACATAAACATTGTTAATATTCTATGTATATTCTTTGTTCTCAGTAGGCAGGCCTATATTGCATGGTCTATATTATTGAGGTGTAGACTTTAAATGAACTTATAATTGTTTAAGTTAATATCTGATAAACGGACATGATGAATATATGGTGAATTGTGTTATGGTTGCGTTATAATAGCTGTATATATCATTATATGTATATATCCAAATAAATAAAAATTTATGAACTATGATAAACTGACATGATGAAAGTATGTTTGTAGGCATTTACCTCATATATACCTAATTGTTTTCATTCAAATTACGCCTTCCACAAACACAGCTGTGAAATAACCTAAACCACGTTCAATTATTTTCTAATCAGCTGTCAAGTGATCGCAACTTGTAGGCTATGAATTAATTAAATGACTGGGCTGTGAAATCACTTAATTATTTATTTACAGTTTCAGAGCTTCGTTTCCTTCGATATCATGTGTGCACAATTAAAGTGTTAATTAATAAAAGAGTATGTGATCATGTAACATATAGTACTAGTATTGGCAATTCATTTCAACCATGCGCACACATGTACACGATCACATGTGGACAACCAGAGAGCTTTGTTTATCTGAGAAATACCTCCGGTCGCTGGAGGCGCCACTGGTTCAAAATTCAACATGGCGCGGCAAGAGTAACGCCTCTCTATATTTAAGCTCTCTGGTAGTGGCATGGAAAAGGAAGTGTAATTGACCTTGCCAATTAAGCTAGTGACATCTGGCGGCAGGATTTAGAACTAATACAATCGGGTCGTAAACACGCAGTCTGGATCGCCGTTCCTTTTCAGTGTGTACGCGAGATTTGTTTGAATATTTTAACGATCAGTGCGGGTGATAATACTCCACGATTCCAACAGTCAGTAAAGGAAAATGAAAGATAAGGTGATATTTAGTATATTTCTATTCAAAGAAGAGTGATTTAGTAAACAAAATAGATTAAATTGGAAGTTCTGTGTAGTAGTTCGCAGAACACATTTCCCGTGTACAAGCGGATTGCCGTATTCCTAGCGAAAGTTTACGTATAAGCAGTGGCTTTCCCATATTATCAATCAAGTTTATTTCGGAAGTGTATACAATACAATATTAAGTAATGACATTCATGTATTGCTTATACAATAATTAGCAGTATACAGTCCCAAGCCTTGGAAAAGAGTCCTGTAGACTGTAGCCTCAAAACATTATTGTATTATTTAATTTGTTTAACAATATTAAGTCAGTATTAAGTTTTGAGGTATTCCATAACTTAGACAACAACAAATAAAGATAACAATGAACATATAATAAGACAGGACAAAACACTCTGGACACATGGTCATACATGGCTACACTGAAACACCACACCCACCCACATGCCTCACCCAGCCCCACCCATGGGAAAACTGGGCTGTACATATAATATATTAATTAGTCGCTGTACTACCGAATCACGGCCCTTCGGAATCTAGAAGAGAAACCAGATATATGTATCAGTGTCTGATGAGCAGAATTTGTATAGAGTTCTGAAGATAAAAGATTCCATGTACGTGGCCCCATATTGGCTATACATTCATGTATAGCCAATATGGGGCCACGTACATGGAATTTACCAAACAGGCCAAGGACCTGCATTTCAACGCGACATGTGGTACTGAGGAAATCCTTCAAGATGGCACTTTTCAGTCCACCACATGATGTGCCTGTACGTAAGAAATTAACAAATATGGTATGATATTCATGGTAAATACCACACAGGTGAAACAAAACATGGAGCCGATTTCCACGGTAACGATCTATTAATCCCTTATGCAGCCCATTTGATATAAGAAATAATACAAAGCCCTTTGGATCTCCCTTTCCATCATTAAACCGGAGTTTGTTCATTTGCAGAACAGCATTCGCAGCAAAGCAGTCTTTTCCATGTAGATGGCCTGTCACTGTTCCATCGATCTTCTTCGATGCTGCTCTTGTTGATGAAGCTATGGTATCCAAAGGGTGAAGATGGCAGTTCAGCTCATTCGACGATTTCATCCACTCTTTGTTGACTGGCTGTATGGCTGCGTGGTTTGCAGCGAATCGGTCACTCATGCAGTTAGAAATCTTCTGTATGAGCCGAGAACGACAGACTTGGAACAGTTCACCATGAAATCTGCTGTAGATTTCTGCCAAGCTGTCAACCGAGCTGCAAATATGCTCCTGGTAATCGATGGCTGTACTACCTGCTAATTCATCAACAGCAATGAATTAGCACTTGGAAGCAAACCATTATTTTTGCATAAAACCTAATTTAATACTCCATAGCATTGTTGTCTGTGAATAAAATATGTCACAAGTATTCAATAAACTGAAATTATACTCAATAGTGATAAAGTACTATTCACAGTTTAAGGTATACACATTTATGACTTTTCTCTTACCTAGAAGTGGTTGTTATATTGATGCTGTTGATATGGACACCCTCCTGAGTGGTTGCATCAAAGCCCAAAGTCACATTTTCATTCTCCAGAATGGCATCTGCAGTGTGAATGTTCGGCAATGACACCAAGCTCTTGGCCCATCATCTCAACAGTGTTCCGATGTGGAACATTGTCAACAACTTGTCCGCATCTCATAGCGAACTTGCGCAGAAGAGTAGCAATATTGGCAGTAGGGACCTGATTTATAATTGCATCATATTCAAAGAGCCGGGTGTCACTCGAATAACTTTTGGAAAGCTTGGCAAACATCCCAGTCTGGAAGCCATCAATTTCCTGCTGTAGCTGTTGAGTTTCATTCTCAAGGTCACAAATGCAGGCAGAGCTTGAAAATATAGTGTCCTCTAACATACGTAGTTTTTCATGCATGTCGCCACATTTCTTTTGTGCAGCTCTGAGCAATGCCTGATCGTGCACCTTTTTCAGTCGCTTATGACATCTCCTGAATGCCAATAGTACCCTCTTTGTCTCCTGTAACTCCTGACTCTCATCTTTATGTCGGAGTTGCTTCTTTAAAATAACAATCTGAAGATCTTTTCAGTTTCTGGTTCAAGACCTTGGCTGCCTGAATTATCTTTAAATAACACTGTATATACTTCTGCTGCTGCTTGTGAGCTAGTAGCTTCAAACGTGCTGTATGTAATTGTTTACGCAAATACTTACATGATGTACATCGTTTGATTTGTCTGGTCACAACAACATCAACTGAAGAATGTGCTACATTTGACATCATCTCATGACTGCTTTTAGGCTGTGCAGTGGATGCAATATACAGTTTGGAAGTGTCAAACTGCAAAGCACACACCACTTCAAACAGTTTCATTTCTTTCACATCACTAAGCTTTTTATATTTATCCATTGAACTTTGTATCAATTGCCGGATTTGATATACAAAGTTCACTTGAGAGCCAGGACATAATTGTTGCCTTATCAGTCTGTCGGTTGTGCCAACTGAGAACTGATTTTGCAGATAAATAAAAAGAATGTTCCCATTAAGCAAAGGAGAAGACAAAAAACATCATCTGTGCTGTATGTTGCCAATACATATTTGTTTCCTGTGTCAGGTTGTGGAGTTGAGTTTGATCTCATACTCTTCTTTGGTGGCATTGTAACTTGTTACGATGATAATTCAGACCAAATTTTTTTTTTCTGTGGATTAAATCTATATTTCAATAAATCTAAAATAGAAAACAAATTCATATTTTAATAATCAGTGACATAAATGATTCATATGTACAATAAATTTGGTGAACTGGGTTGAATTAGGCAACCTGTAAAATCACACGGAGATCTGACAATTTTTACGTCCGCCATTTTTAATGATTTTGGACCCAAAAACGCGTGCCAGCCAAATATTTTTCCGCAAGCAATTACAGACGGTAGAATGTACATACAACTATGAAACTTTCAGCAAATTAAAGAACATTATCTACATTTTGTATATGTTTGCATCTATTTTTTTCAAGTTAAGTTAGATGTATATGGTTGCATCTATTTTTTCAAGTTAAGTTAGATGTCTTTTGTCAACATGTAACTTAATCCACTCACCAGTAATTCGACTGACCGTTAAAATTCGAAAATGCGGCTTAAGTATGGGATAGTCCTGACGTCATCCACTAATTAAACCAATAGGATTACCAGTATGCACTTCATGAATATTCTATTGATGAAAGGGGTGGCCCCCCGACACGATCCGGAAGAAATGCCGATCCGCGCGGCGCATGCTGTGTCCACGATCCAGAACGCCAGAGCGGTTTATACGCACGTACCTATTAACATTGTGATGTTACAACAGTCTGAGATTGAAGCGTTTGTAGTTTCAGTGTTGTACAGTGGCGGGTGCTATGTTCATGTACAGTTCTTGATAAGGTAAAGAGGTTGCTCAGTGGTGAGGGTAGTACATTGTGGAGGAAATTTAAAACATATTTTGACACCTGCATTTTATATCAGTCAGTTTTAATACTCGCAAGTGCTTGAAAATGGGTTCTATGTGAGCATAATAGGTGGCGCCAGCTATGATTCTAATAATTTTCTTTTGTATCATGACAAGTTTCGTCAAGTGGATGTCATAGACAGCCCCCCCCCACACAATGTTATTTCATATTTTAAACCAGATAATAATATAAAGATACGAGGTGTTTTTTATTCATGACGTGTTTTACTTTGTTTATGACAAAGAATGATCGAGATATTTTCTGTTTAATGACTTTGATATGTTCATTCCAATTTAGATTTTCGTCAATGAACACTCCTAGAAATTGGACACAATTCGTTTTTGTTATATTTGTACAGGTTAACTTTATTTCCATAGCATGCTGTTTTGAGTTTTTGTTTGAGAATATCATATAGTTTGTTTTTGTTCATACAGGTCTGGAATATGTGGAGATGAATAATATAGAATGGTATCATCCGCAAATAGGATTGATTTTACAAGATTTAAAGTGTCAGGTAGATCGTTGGTGTAGATGATAAACAACAGAGGCCCCAATACGGATCCTTGTAGAATGCCACATTCAATAGTATTTACTTTGGAATTTATGCCTCCATAATGTAGAAATTGTTTCTGGTTTGTCAAATAACTTCTAAACCAATCCAAGGATTTCCCTCTAATTCCATAAAATTCCATTTTTTTTAGTAAGATCAATTGTATCGAAAGCCTTGGAAAGATCCAGAAACACTGCCACCACTGACTCTTTTCATCGAGACAGGTTGCTGTATCTGTTTCGTAATTTCGTAATTGCATCTATTGTACTATGTTTTTTTTTCTAAATCCGAATTGATTTTTATAAAGCTATTATTTTGTTTCTAGATAGAATGAAATGCATTTATGTATTATTTTCTCTAGTATTTTTGACAATGATGGGATAATTGATATTGGCCTGTAATTTGAGAAGTCGTCTTTAGTCTTTTCTTTATGTATTGGTGTAATTTTTAGTGTATCTGGGAACGTTCCTGTCTACAGTGATTTGTTGATTATTTTACTTATTGGATTGGCAACAAATAGGCTAATTAACTTTAAGAATTTTGTACTAAGATGATCATGCCCGGGACTGGTTTTGGGTTTAACTGTTTTGAGAATATCTATTATTTCATTTGGATCTGTCGGTGTTAGAAACATGGAATTAGGGTTTCTCTTTTTTTTTAGATTAAGATAGTTGTGCGAACTTTTGACAGATGGAGGTATATTATTGGCCTATTTCGTACCAACATTGTAAAGAATTCGCAAAATTTATCTGTTATTATATTAGGATCAGAGATATTTTTGTTGTCTATTTTAAAGGTTTGTGGTATACTAGTTTTATCATTTAATTTGCCTATTGTTGCGTTTATTATCTTCCATGTTTTCCTTATATTGTGTTTGACGTCATTTAAATATTTGTACATAATAGGTCTGTTTAACTATCTTTTTGAGTCGATTAAACATGTTTCTATATTTAATGTATGTTTTATATGTTATATCAGTCTTGGATTTGTTTATACATTTGTTATATAATTTAGTATATGTGTGTGATGATTTCATTAATCCTTTGATAACCATGGATTCCGGATGATACTTTTATGTGGAATTGTTATTTTCTTATTTAATTGTCTAGCGTGTCTTATCATTTTTAATAACACTTTCAACAGATTCATTCACAGTTAGATTGTCTAAGTAGTCCCAATTAGTATGTTGAATAACATTATTTATAAGGTTTATAGTGTTATCATTTATATCTCTTTTTTCGAATGTTAGTGGCTTCTGATTTGTTCGACTGTAAGGTTTATTATAGAAAATAAAACAAACTGCAGGTAGATGATCAGATATGTCAGTCATTAGGCTAGCAGATTTTACTGTAGTATGGAAATCATAAAATTTCACATATATATTGTCAATTAATGTAGTCGTAGAGTATGTGGTTTATTTATTGTTGGTATGAGAGAACTAGCAAACATATTGTTAAGTAATTCTGCAATATGTTTATGACTTTCAATATTTAATAGATCCATATTCTGATCAGTTGCAATAATAAAAATTTTAGTATTTTTGAGCCGAGATAATATTTCATCCTAACGTTCCAACGAATTTTGCAGATTGCTGTTGGGCACTCTATAAATCTCACCAATTATAGTTTTATTGTTTGAAATATTTGTTTCTATAAAGATGGATTCATATTCCCCTTCAACAAATGTCATTAAGTCTTCACGGAGTTTATATTGAATGGATTCTTTAACATAGATAGCAACACTTCCTCTAGTCTTATTAGAACGATTCTTAAAAACAAGATTATAACCTGGTATATTAAATAGGTGTTTATTACCATCATGAAGAAAGGTTTCGCATAATAAAATAAAATCCAGATATATTCCGTTCGTTTGACAGTTATCTAGTAGAGTGATTAGACTATCAAATTTAGAAGATAGCGAACGGATATTTAAATGAAATACCTTAGCTTGATACGTATCAGGATGTTTACTTTAAAGATTATTTATTAAGCCATTTATGTCATAATATGAGCTATTTATCATTTGGTTTGACAATAGATTGTCCAAATCTTCATTTTCTTTAACATACTCATTCAGACAAGAATTTAGGGTATTCATAGTATTATTTAAGTAATTAATATTGTTACCAACAGGTCCAGGCCGATTCGTCCTGTGGATTCACCCGACACCATTGACCTAAAAGAAAACGCCCGACACCCAGTAAAAGAACATTGGACTAGTTACGCATGCGCAGTACATATTTACGTTTAATGGCGGCAGCTCAGATCGAGGTACACATGGATGAGCAGATAAAATAAAAAACTGAACCCGATAGGTAATGTGTTAACTTTATAATTTGTTATTCTACTAATCATTTACCAATCGTCGTAGTTTTTAAGGCGTATTTGTATGAAATGATGTCTTATTATTATCAAACCAGATTGTTTTGTTTCATGCACGTGCATCACATTCTTTAACTTTTTAGGGGTCGTATAATAAATCCAATTTTAGTTAAGCTGTTTATACTAATAGAGATTATTACAAGATTTTATTGCAGATACTAACCAAAACAGAGCCGGAAAGTTCTATCTAACTTTTTAGCAGCGTAATTACAAGAGTAACGGATATCGATATACCAAAATAATTGGAAACAAAGGTTTGATGATTGATCTGTTGATTTATTACCTTTAAATCTTGTATATTTATCCTGGTAAATGGTAATTTTGTCCTTAGCACTAGCAGGATTCCCCAAGGCAGTGGGACTAGTTACATAAACGAACTCCCTAATAACATATGGTCTCCTAGGTATTCATGTTAAATGATGTTTGCAGATGACACAAAAATGTTTCGAGAAATTAGCTCAGTAGAAGATAAACATATTTCATTGGTAGTAATTGATGTGTTTGGTAAGAAGCACATTTGTCCAATCTGTGCTAATGATTAAGATTTTTGTTTAACCCAATAAAATTGAACTATGTAATTTTTCATAATAATAATCATTAAGGAATTTTTATAGCATTTTATTTGTACCAATAATTATTTCGTTTTTTCCCCTCATTGGATTTTTTATTTGACATTTCATATGACAAAAAATATTGTTTTGCCATAATAAATTTTGAAGCATATCACTTTTTTATTTATGTTCTTCGTGGCTCAATCACATACATGTAACGAAGACATATTTTGTAGCCAGTAAGTGCTTAAATCATAAGTTGGAATCAAATTTTCAATGATTTATTAACTAATTAATAATATACATAAGGTTTTGCCTTGAATACTCCACAATAATCTGTCAATATAGCATTATGTTATTGTACAAATATGCTATGTGCACAACAGTATCGATAAATAAGCATAACACGTGCCGGAGACAAAATGTTCAATATATTGAAATATATAAGAGAAACATAATAATCATTACAATAAAGGTAATCTATAAACATATAACTATAATAATTCAGTTTATTATTTACCTTCAATCCCTTATTTAGATGAAATAAGTGAAATTAAAATCTTTCCGAAGAGTTGCAAGAAATGATCCGAACTAGCAGCATCTAACAAATTACAGAACCAGATATTCTTTCTAGAAAAGACAAAGTATGAGCAGTCACATATTAATTTACTACATTTTCTAACTAAATAGCAAGAAATTAGATTTCTAACCCATTTAAAACATCTTGCTGTCAACAAACACAAATGTTTCATTTTAAGTGCTCCTATATCTTGTAAAATCAGATTCATTTGAAGTACCCAAGTCTTGCAAATATATTGATTCATTTTCAAGATGGTCATTTAGTTCCATGAGAAACTCCAGATAATCTTGCTTCAGTACGCCTTTCTGGTGTGTGAATTCTTGTTCATAAGCTTCAGTGAATACTGCTCGTACATCGTACAACATTGGTTTCTGTGACTGTGGGACTTGTTTGCATGCATGCATGTGTATGTATGTATGTAACACTGCCAATAAACTTTAAGTTAAGAAATTCATCTAGATAGCAAACATTCAACGCCTAGATCAGATTCATAGTTTTTTGTACACCAAGAACTTATTTAGTTAAACTCATTAGTCATTTACCAAAAATTACAATCACACTGAGCAAGCTGAAGTTCTAATTCGACCAAATATACATGTATAACTGGCCGTAATGGATAATATAAACATATAGTATATTCAGTGAACTTCAGTATAATTAATTTCACCCCAAATTACATAGATCGCGTATGAATAATGCATTGCGGTAAGACAATTACATGTGTTTGGTGAGACATTTTCGAGGGTTAGCCAAAGAAAATTAACATTATGTCAAATGCATACATAGGATCATAATTTATGACATACAACAGGTCAAATACACATCCATCTAATATTTAAACCTTTTCTGATGACTTAAGTAACAAAATATCCATTTATAAGATTATTTTAGCAAGAAAATTGCAAAAGAAAATCAAAAGTGTCCTTTTCAGTCAGCTCTCATCGATCTCATGCAGGCATATTGCGACCTAATTTAGTTTTAGTAAGTAGCTTTGTCATTGGACTTACTATCCCACTACCAACCAATCACGTTAATAGATTTAGTAATTGTAGCCTTACAACTTTATAATACCCCTGCACATACGTTGTCGAATAGGTAGATTTGTCCTGTATTTTTACCAGATATTTGGAAATGTCGGGTGAATTCACAGGACGTCAGGTAAAAGTACGAATCGGCCTGGACCTGATCAACCGTATTCAGTGTTAGAATAAGGATGAAACATGGATGGAAACCCTTCAGGACACCGGAGAACCGAAAAACAGGAGCAGAGAGACACTTTTACAAAAAGTTTATATTTAATTATAAGCTCAATTACCTATGAGGCAAAATTAGGATGAAACAAAGGATTAGGATTGATGCTGCAGCACAACCACACAATGATGTAACTCAAGTATAGATCAATAACCCAATGTCCCCATTGCACTGTCATATTCTATCACAGGACATACGTATGGCTTAGGCATGAACAGATCGAACCTCCCCTCCCCCCTTAAATTTATGTAAATTTGGATACTGAGGTCCCAATCGTGTAGTCGAACTCGTCAATAACGTGTATGCAACATATATGTGCAAGTAAGCTTTATCAGTTAGACATATATGGTGAGGATGTCAGAAATAGACACACACACACACACACACACACAGCTTGGACTATGTAAATAATCATACAACTATTCGATTTCAGTATTTTGTGTCTTATTTGCAGGATAATAAAGTATAAACATTTAGATGTCTACATACAAAGGTAATTATCATAGTAGAAATATGTGATAGAATCACGTCTTGTCGTTAGTTATATGATGATAGCTTGGACTATGTAAATAATCATACAACTATTCGATTTCAGGATTTTGTGTCTTATTTGCAGGATGATAAAGTATAAACATTTAGATGTCTACATACAAAGGTAATTATCATAGTAGAAATATGTGATAGAATCACGTCTCGTCGTTAGTTATATGATGATAGCTGGGACTATGTAAATAATCATATAAATATTCGATTTCAGGATTGTGTGTCTTTAAAGAAGTTCACGAACCTTAATTGGTATAGCCCCCATCCAATTATCCCCCTTCCAGCACGATTCGTCATCAGCATTTGGATCTGTGAATGATAGGCCGATGCCCCACTTATTGTCGAATCTGTTGCACTCTGCGAATACGCGTGATCCTGTTGCCTTGATTCCACACATCATATCTTTGGCCATTTATAATAATATATAAAATGGACAAGGCAGTTGTGATACTATCATTTTATCAGGACAATTCAGAGATATATTCAATGATTTTTTTTATTTGTGGTCATTTTCCGTGTAGCAGTAAGCTCATGGCGCATGCGCACATCAGTGATAATGCGCGGCTTAATTCTAATAAACAAATGTGTGTGCTATTTGGGTCAAAAATACTCATCAAATCGGAGACATATTGTGTTAGACAAAAATATTGATTGATAGAGCAATAATCCGGCATTGATATATTGCATTTGGGTATTATTTCTTGTGATTAACGCGAACCATTAGTTGATTTTAAAATGTAAACAAACCCCGTGTGTCGCCATTTCAATTTTCACGCGATAACCGATAACAGCGGAATTCGCTAAAGAAGTATTTACTCTAATTTTTTCACAATAACAACATTTAATAATGGAATATGCTGAACAACAACAAACTAATTTATCAGTAGAATTATTTTCCTATCTGTATTACGCAGTAGATCGTTGTTCAAGCCGAGATGTTCAGAACAATGAATCCAGCCTACATTGAAAACCATGAAGCTCGGCCTCCCATGCTCTGGGCTGTGACCCGAAGTGTAAAAGCCCGCGAAAATTAGTTTGCAAGGTCTATTGTTTGTAAATTTACGTTAAGGGGGATTCACAGAACTAAGTCTATCTACAAATATAACAGAATTATTTTTACTAATAGATGATATTATTTGTATGGGGGAAAGTTGATAGGTTTTTTTGCCTGAAAAAATACATGTTATTGAAAATAAAATATTAAGTTGCAAAGTGTAATAGTCATGCTATCAGTATATGAAACACATTGTGATCTCCGTGATTTCAGGATAGGTAAAAGAATATTTTTATCATATGGTTCACCGTGCTCGGTGAAACGAGACCCGCAAACGGACGTTCGATAGATGGCGCAGTCGTCGTGGAAATTGTCTATTTCTTCGATAAATCCAACCAGGTGTTCTGCAAAATAAATACCTCGCAATAATTGAACTGTTTGCTCCAACTGCACCTGCGCAGAAATCGAGTACTTATTTTTCAGTAACAAGTAAAAAAAAAACCTGTGGCAAAATAATTAAGTACCTTTGGCTTTTCATCGGCATTCATTGCAATTTACCACCCTGTTTAGTGTGTATTCGGCATTCATTGCAATTTACCACCCTGTTTAGTGTGTATTCGGCATTCATTGCAATTTACCACCCTGTTTAGTGTGTATTCGGCATTCATTGCAATTTAAGAATTTAACACCCTGTTTACTGTGTATATTATATATATATATATCGGCATTCTTGAATTGACCATCTTTAGCTTTAGAAGCATGAGTGATGAGATATATATGCCCTAAAAGGCTAAGTGTGACCAGAGCGAAATGAAATAAACAATGACTCATTTTTGTAGAACATACTGGAATAAGAACTGATTCTAGATCATAAAGTAGATCTAGTCATGAAACGAGACAAAATCAAACTATATACGTTGCACCCAGTTCCCATGCTTTTGAGAATTATGTCTTGCGTGGTATATGATGAATACATATTACAAACGTTTATATCCATAAATATCATAAGATTGATTACTGGTTTCGTAATTTATGACTTTATCAAAAAAAATCACTAATCATAGTCTAATGTCAAAGACTGTTTAAGCTCTTTGCTAATGTTATAAATGGCGGGTACATTCTCGTGTTAGGAAAGTCGATTCCAGTTAAATCTTCGCAAGAGGAAGTGATACAAAATGTGGATGTTAATTAGGGAAGTACTCTTATGATATTTTATAGTCTGGCTCTCCCTGATAAAGTTTAACTAAAAATGCAAATATATGGATAACTAGGATAAAGATATACATTCTTAAAGGAAATGTCAGGAAAAATATTATATCGCGGAGTAATGGCGGGAGACTCTCACCCTCTCGCATCGTCTGCGGTTGAACGACCCAAGTCTCGTCCCCCGTCTGCTAGTGGCGACGAGATGTTAGATCCAAGAATACAGGTAACTTAAAACTTAACCAATTTCATAGCATAACAGACCGCGAAGACATGTGCTGTCATTATATATAAAAGATAGTGAATTGTTTTCATCATCATCAATCATGGTCATCGACATCGTGTATGAATTATCATGATTTATGCTGTACCGTGTGGCGTGTACGCCGGTAACGGTGTAACTTGTAAGGCTGTAGTGACGGTCATGATGTATATCTAGGTACCTACCTAAACTCATTAATTCAGATATCATTCATTTTAATACCATCCAGAAGAGATATCAAATGCTGAAATAGAAAGAAAACGCTTTTTGAATTAATAAGGGCGTAATGCGATTTTTAGTTTTTCCACTTGCAGCCTCTAAGTCTAACTCTAAGACGAAGCTAAGGGATGGTCCATCTTCCTTTCAATTTTCAGTTCTAATAGTAGTAATACAGCTTACTCACAAATATCATAAATAATGTCAAAATGTGTAAACGATCAACCACATATTAAATAATCCAGTTCAAAGTGCTGATTAATCGCCTTTTAATGGCCCGTGGGCGCCGCTGTTTTGTAGCTAGACAGAGACTGGAAGATCTTGAATGCTGATGTCACTTGAGCATATCCAGTTGACCTGAATGCTGTAGAGCCTGTACAAAAGCATGTAAACAAGTGTGAGCAAAGAATTATTCCAGAACCCAACTGTCAACAGCATTATCTTGTTAAAATTACGTCGTGAATGACATATAACCATATCAGTATAAGCCAGAAGAAACTTTACAAGAGGAAGATGGTTCAAAATAGCTCAGAAATTAATGCTCAAGAGAAACTATAATCTGCGTCAGTCTAAAGAGCACCCATGTGACATCAGAGCATTTCAGTTTTCTCCTTCCCGCCTTCGAATCTGGCTTATCGTGCAGCCGTAATGGCGGCCTTCCTGTGATTTGGATTATTTCCCTGTATCTATGATATCAGGTATATTTCATAATTATTATTGTGGAATTTTTGGTTGCTGTTCTAAATATTACATATTTTAAAAATATTTTCTGAGGGTGGACTTTCTCTTTAAGAAAGTCATTTAAGTCGAGAATTAAATGAGCTATTAAAGGGAATATTCCTCATTATCTCAAAATGCAGTCCTAATCCTTAAGGATAAGCACACAAATTGAAAGTAAGTTTCTCATTATTTCCAAAACCAATAGTCCTATGGAACCGAAAATTGGCCCATAGGGGTTTCTTTGGGTGGTCTTTCGATTCAGCATAACCAACAAACAGTTATTTTTTATATATTCCATTTAAAAATCACTCGTGGAAAGGGTTATGTGATCGCAGCGCCATCTATGTAAATAGTCTACTGAGTGCAGAAGGCTGAGTAGCTATTTTCGGCATCCTAGTGTGCATGCCAGTATCAATTTATGTTAACAAAACCTGTGATTCTTAGTTAAAAAGACATCAATAAGTTCATTTATGACAGTCAGATTCCACTTTATCAGCTCCTTATCTTTGCTTGCTTATGAAGAATAGTCCAAATTCTGCTGTTTAACCAAGAAAATATGAGATGAATATTCAAACTTGCTCAACTTCATGAGTTGTGCAATACCAGAAGGGAATCCCATCTCACGCTGCATGCGCAGCTTTTAAATCGGATTTCTTCGTTAGGCCTCAGAAAATCTTAGCTCACAATATGGCTGTATTCAAAAAGCTTGAGTGACAGTGGTGACTCTACCGGAAAGTTGGGTGCCTACATGATGGTGTTGTCAGTTACATTCTCTCAAGGGGGGGGGGGTATCTAGACTCTAATACTAGTAATAGCCTAGTAATAGTAAAGTGACCAGGGAAGTCAGTATAAATAGATAGATCTAAATGTGTCTTGAAAGCCAAAGAATGTTCATGGCTTTTATTGGTTAGTTTTTGAAAGCCAGCCTATGGCTATGTATATCTAATCTAGAGTTAACATCGTAAATATATATACCAAAAAATCACCCATTGGGCCATTGGCATTAGACTAATCTAATGGGTAAATTTTTGTATACGTGTTAACTCTTTTCTGAAAACTAGTCTAGTTGTATCATGTATGATTAGGGTGTCCATTTCAAATTTTCTGAAAAGGAGGACATGGTGTTCCCAAATGGAGGACATGGTGTTCCCAAATGGAGGACATGGTGTTCCCAAATGGAGGACATGGTCATAGGCTACCAACTTACCACACACAGCTGGAAGCATATACACATTGTCCATTTAGAAACACCTTTTATTAGTAAAATAAATGAACATCAATATTTATTTTTAACCCAATTGACCCATTGTATGATGACGTCAAAAACCAAAACAAACCAGGTGCACTTTGCATTGTGGAATTTATAGGGGGTCTGCTGAGCAATAACACTGTGGTAATACCGCCATTTTAACCTTAAACGTCAATGTTCCAGATCTGTTATAATCATGCCAAAAAATAACTCCTGCGTACCGTATTGTCATGCCACTAATAAGTAATATAAACATTTAAGTTGGCCGTGGGATGAAACGCTGATAAAGCATTGGGTTGTTTTAATTTGAAATGACAATCTGCAAGTCAAATTTGTAATTACAGTGTCAGTGTAAGGATCGACTGAAACAGTGAAAGGTGCAAATAAAGTGTAATTTACCAATATTACTATCCATCAGATCATAGATAATAATATTGGTAAATAAAGTGTAATTTACCATATTATTATATCTATAAATAATAAATTAAATTTACCAATATACTGGACTCTATTCTTCGTCTTTTCGTTAAAGATAATTTTAGTCTGATTTACTATGAACATTTTTAACAGTCTTTGTTATGTGAAGTGAATATTATTGTACTGTGGTGTACAATGTTGAATACCACACTTTACTATCATTTATAAAGTAGCAATGACGGAAGATTAGCATATAGTTATAATCTAATTTTCAGTTTTGGAATACAATTTTTCAACAGTGCCGGCTTTTTCGGTGTCAAAGCAGAGTTAAACGGTACGCAGAAGTTATTTTTTGGCATGATTATAACAGATCCGGAACGTTTAAGGTTAAAATGGCGGGATTATCCCTGTATTATTGCTCAGCGGACCACCTATAAATCCCACAATGCAAAGCGCGGCTGGTTTGTTTTGGTTTTTGACGTCATCAGACTTATTGAAACAAATGTGCTAAAACTCAAAATTCCCTTATTTCAAAAATACAAAGTTTAGTTCTTGCATTTCTGTCCTTTACTTGCCATCTCCAGAAGTTTTCTGTTGGCTAAGAGTTTTCTGTGCATGGGTGGGCATTCTTCTGAGAAATTAGGGTTCTGTTACAATATGTGAAGATCAAAACATGTCTGGCTTAAGATGGCATGGGATGGAGGAATGACGAGCTAAAAGCTGTACAGTCTGGTACAAAGCCAGACATCTGGCCACCCTATATGTATCATGATTATCTCATCAGCTTCTTCACTTATAGATCTATCTAGCAAAGTAGGTAAAAACAAATATTCACCCTTTTTGTTTTTAAGTGTAATGTTTGGTGCCAACCTTGAACAGCAATATACAAGGAAACCTTTTTCCAAAAAGACTCTATTATTACATGGGGTGCCTACGTTGTCTAGTTGGTAGCACTTTGAACCCCAGATCACTATCACCTGAATTAAAATATTGGCATGGGTATATCTGAAGGGTGTTGCATCTTTGATTTTGCTTCATTACCTTTGGAGGTCGCTCGGCCCATTTAGCCTACCATGTGCACAAAAGTGGCCGTAAAACACCAATAATCAATTCATCATCGTCATCATCCTGCATGTCACCTGCATCTCTAGCTCCTGAACTGTTTAAAACATAGAATAGGTTGTGTAAAGTGGAACAAATAACCTTTCACTTCAGTACCAGGAAGCACAGTGCTTAGTATTTGCCATACTGCTGCTTCAAAGTCAGCAACAACACAAACATTGAAACATCCATTTGGTATAAGTCCAAGCACATACTGAAACACTTCCATAGTTTACCATGCTTTGAGTGAGTTGACTTGACATGAGTATAAAATATAGAGAAACCTGTTTGGTTCCTTAAAGTACTTTTGAAAATACATATTAAAGGGACAGGTCACCCTCAGATATTATTACTTAAATATGTAATGCTTATAACAGTAAACAGAAATTTCACAATAATAATCACGAACTGTATTGGATATCATAAATGTAACTGTAAGCGAATAATCCAAATTACTGGAGGGCTGCCATTACGGCTGCACCGGATGCCAGAATCAAAGGGTGGAAGGAGAAAAGTCAAATGTTCTGACGTCACCTGGGCCAGGAGTACACAGAGTTCACATAGATACCAGTTAGTGTTCCCAGTTCTCCTCATTCTTTTTTCAATGGTTCCATTTTCTTCAAAACAATCGGAATCATCTTCATCTTGTAATGGTTCTTCTGGCTCAAACTGACATTGCAGAACATTTTGTTCTGGAATTATTATTGTCTAACACCTGTTTACATGCTTTTAAATTGGTTATACAGACTTTGGATCTAATTTTTCGGTTCAAGTGACGTCAGCGTCCAGTCTTCTGTATCTAGCTTCAAAACGGTGGTGTGCACAGGCCATTAATAGTTGATTAATCAGCACTTTGAACTGGATTATTTAATATGTCGGTGATCATTTTCATAATTTGACATAATAATTTTATGATATAAATTTGTGAACATAGAGCTCTCTAATATTAGTCCTGAAAATTTTAAATAAAGATGAACTGTTCCTTTAACAAACAATTTTGGGATTAAATATTATATTACTGATAATATTAAACTTCCTTTATTTCAAACATTAACTAGCAACAATTACACTCAGTACACAAACGGTTGTAACCATAACATGTATGTGTGGGCATGTGTCTTTATATGTAGCCTTCTCATCTGGAATTCCTCTCAGATCACCAACAATGTAGGTGCACCAGTGAATAAAGGGCCCTTTTTAAATGAGACTCTATTTTTCAGGGGTTATTGCTAGTTGTAATTTTAACCCCAGATCACTTCAGCTGTTAAAGAAAGGCTGGGTCTTTGGGTGTCCCACATTCTTCATTCCTTTGATCTGAAACCATTTACCTCCATGTGCACAAAAGTGTGCCTAGAAACCAATAATCAGATATCATCGTCATCATCCTGCATGTCACCTGCATCTCTAGCTCCTGAACTGTTTAAAACATAGAATAGGTTGTGTAAAGTGGAACAAATAACCTTTCACTTCAGTACCAGGAAGCACAGTGCTTAGTATTTGCCATACTGCTGCTTCAAAGTCAGCAACAACACAAACATTGAAACATCCATTTGGTATAAGTCCAAGCACATACTGAAACACTTCCATAGTTTACCATGCTTTGAGTGAGTTGACTTGACATGAGTATAAAATATAGAGAAACCTGTTTGGTTCCTTAAAGTACTTTTGAAAATACATATTAAAGGGACAGGTCACCCTCATGTTACTTAAATATGTAATGCTTATAACAGTAAACAGAAATTTCACAATAATAATCACGAACTGTATTGGATATCATAAATGTAACTGTAAGCGAATAATCCAAATTACTGGAGGGCTGCCATTACGGCTGCACCGGATGCCAGAATCAAAGGGTGGAAGGAGAAAAGTCAAATGTTCTGACGTCACCTGGGCCAGGAGTACACAGAGTTCACATAGATACCAGTTAGTGTTCCCAGTTCTCCTCATTCTTTTTTCAATGGTTCCATTTTCTTCAAAACAATCGGAATCATCTTCATCTTGTAATGGTTCTTCTGGCTCAAACTGACATTGCAGAACATTTTGTTCTGGAATTATTATTGTCTAACACCTGTTTACATGCTTTTAAATTGGTTATACAGACTTTGGATCTAATCTTGGATCATATTGAGTATGGGCGCACCATTGGCGCAAAGCGCGGTCATAGGAATAACTCTGTGGATGTGTGCACATGTCTGTATGTGTGAGTGCATGTGTATGAAATCTATGTAAATATAGAACTTGAAATTCAAGTTGAATGATGGCAAACATTTCACAGAAAACCAGGACAGAAAACTTTAATAAATATAACAGAAAACTTAGCCATTTAAAATGTTAGATCATTTAACTCGAAGTTCTACTATCTTAAATAATCACAGATAAATATTACAATAATGATAAAATATGGAAAATTATATTATTGCTTGCATTAGTGAATATGGTAACTGTTATTAATATACTTCCTGTTATTATCAGCAAAACTGTTAGAATGTGGGATAAAATGCTGCTAATTAGTGGCTGGTATCTGGCTTTGACCATTAAATTGACTGTAAATAGAGACCTATTTAAATTGATATTGGCCTGTAACATGGTATATTGCTACTCAATGCCCATGTGATGTGATCATTGTCTGTTGGTTTATCATTTTATGATAATGATACACTACTTTGTATTATCTACTGGGTATCTGTAGTGTATCTGTATTTTGGCATATCAAATAGCCCTAATATAACATAATGTACTGGTTAGTCAATATAATTAAATATTTAATACAGTGAGATTTAAGTAACTACCGGTATACTAAAATTTGGTTGATTGTAAACATCCATTGTCCTGTCTTACATACTGATTTAGATAACTTGTTTTAATTATAGTGGTGTTTTAATATACATAACAGGTCTTATATTATGTAGCTCTTAATCGGATGCTAAAACAATGTCATATATTGAAAGTTATATTAGTTATGGGGCAATTATTGAATGTTTTCATTGTTTATTTGTCATTCAAGTAAGTTTGGTAAGTATGACATCCGTTACAAACATTTTAAAGTTAATCAGTTGTCTAAACTCTAATGCAGTATGTCTACTGGAGCACAGTCTCTTCCTTGCCACTGGTTGCACTGTAATTTAATTTTTAACATCAATATTTAATATACATATTTACCTACACAGAGACTACTACCTATATGATAAGTAAATTACAAGGAATTTGATATCCTGCTGGTATCCCATGTTAACCAGGTTACTTACTGTCTGTGGCCAATCACCACTGAGGTTTATTGGGTGAGAAAATTCAAAATGGGAGATACTGGAGAAACTCCCAGATGTATTTATTTTAAAGTGTGGCAGCATAACAACCTGCAAGCCACAGTATCCCTTGTTGAGTACATTTGTATGGCGATACAATTATTTGTTAATTTATTCATCTATTTAACTATATAGTTTTTAAGAAAAAACAACAAATATTCAAGATTTAATTGGTTTATTATTCACATTATGCACATAGCACTGTATGCTAGTCAGAAGATTAAAAACAGAGTTATAAATGGTAGCCTTTGTGAATAATTCATTTTGAACAGTGGTGTGTTGGGCCACAGCACACTAACATCTGTTCGAATCTCAGCATGGGTATATCTGAAGGTTGTTTCACCTTTGATTTCGCTTCATTACCTTTGGAGGTCGCTCGGTGTATTTTTTGCCCACCATGTACACAAAAGTGGCCGTAAAACATCAATCATCATCATTATTGGACTGAAGATCATCATACAATGTACATCTCATTAAAACACGAAACTCATCCTCTACATCGTGTACGTAATGGAAACAAGTTCAATTTTCTGCAAGTACAGGGTTATATTCGTATAGAGTTGTTGTATTGGCTTGAAATTGTTATATAACAAAACAGTCATTATAATGTCATGTGTGAATGTACAGATACCAGAAATTAATACCGAAATAATCTCACAATCTTTCGAATAGCATAATGAGTTATTCAACTTATTGACACACTTTCAATAAGTATTGTGGCATCTGCAGGAAAAGTTTTTGGCAAAATTCATAATTAAATAACTTAGTTATAAATATGTTTATATTGGTTGTATACTGCTATTTATTTAGAATAATCTCTTAATTAAGTAATTTCCCTCAAATTTAGTTTCTCCCATGGCAGAAAGTATTTCTCTTGTAAACTGAGTAATTACCGTGTTTCTTAATCATTTTTGGGGGGGGGGGGAAGCTGCCAACCCTTCTAGTAGTTCTACTCACTGTCTTTATATCTGGGTAGTTAGGCCAGTCTTAAAAATCATCTTGTTACGGGTTACCCGACAGTATGACTCCAAAACCGCCGTATGGCAGTGTGAAGAAATGAATAATACATCTCGACTACTTTTTCACGCTTAAATTCTACTTGTAGTTGTCATTTGATTGGTGTTTTACTTCGACGGCCTGCACAATGCATCTCAATTTCGGTAATATCAAATCATGTTCGGTCATTGAACTATCGTTTTACTTTCTTCACTGTGTCAGTATATGGGACGAATTGGCTTCCTTGTGGACGCGATTATGTATGGTGACGTTATCTATTGGATGATGTTTAAACCAACACTAATATGCAGATATGATATTCTACGGACTGAAGAATATTTCTTTTAAAACAAAGTGGTTGCGTATCCGAGCATCGGAACCTTGTTCGTTAGCCTTAAAGGTCCTAGCACTCAGTGCGCAGGAGCTGGCTCCCGATAGTGGCGAGCACTTGAGCAGACTCCCGAATCCGTTATCTCTATCTTTTTAAATATGTCGGCTGAGCATAATACAGTTTTATTTGGTCTAAAGTTAGGTTGAGCCGTTGAGGTTTTCGACATCTTTGAAGATGTTCAAACAAGAATAAAGGGGGTCTGAGCATCTGAAACAAGCCAAAATAGGTGCATGCGCGTTCAGTGCTCAGCTCTTTGTCACCAACATACACGGTTCCGATGCTCGGCTTGCGTGCTTCTCCGCGTCCGAACACCAGAAAAACGCACATTTGGCGCATGCCCATTAAGTGCTCAGACCTTTAACCCCAACATACACGGTTCCGATTCTCGGCTACGTAACAACGTCCAAATCTTTCAACAAATCAGTTGTTTTATGTGCATTCATACTACAAGTATAACAATAACAAACAATACTGGTTGTTGATTTAGAAAGGTTAACAAATTAGTTATTCTTGATATTCAATACATTGTTGGTGGTTTTAACAAATAAATACTTGTTTTACATTTATGTGTAATAATCATCTGATCCATGATGTAAATACGTCGTCAGAACTCACGTGCAGTTTTGGGGTATATTTTCCTTTTGGCACCAAATTTAAAGGTCCAAAACAAGGGTGGATTATGATGATTGTGAATTATTGTAGACTGCAGGAAAACTATTGAAAATACAAGTTCAATTAAGTGAGTCTATATGTGAAACAAGCTTGTAAGTTGTATGATATCTATCTGCTTGTAGTTGAATGGAAAAAATGCTTCATGAACAATATATTCCACAACTTTAAAAAAAATCCTACCTACCATATGGATTGTTTTGGTCTTGTAACCCCCAACCAATTTGTTTAAGACACCTTTGTTTAAGACACCTTATATTTTGGATGGAGTACAGAATATCACTTCATCTGGCACCTCATATCCATTATCATCACCTGTCTGTCCATCATGGTGTTATCAAAGTACTATTGGAGAGCCGAATAGACATCCACAATCAGCACCCATTTGAACAAACATACATGTGTGTTTGGATTAACATAGGTGAGATCTGCAAGGCCCCCCATAAATACTTAACCCATGGTGGATGACCCAGTTTGCTGTACTCAAAGGAACGTTTTATATGCAATCTTTGGTGTTTACTGCAATGAGGTCAACAGTGAAGAACAACGTGTCTTTGTTCAAAAACAGTCCCATCTTATACTAACATAAAGTTTGATAATGTATCAAAATATAGCTTCAATCTCAGATCCAACCAAATTGGCTAACTCCGTCATCCGTGTCATGATTAATATTTGAATTAGGAGTCTGACAATTTTCTTACATGCCACAGCTGCCAGGTGGATGCTAATAAGCCACTCTTCAGTTTAGAGTTTTTATATTTTTAAGCTTTGCACAAATATACAGCAATCTAGAATTGGCTACAAAATATAAATGACTTTGGTTTATAAAATTATTATAAAGTTATTTTATTTTTAGAATATTATATTTAGAGATATTAATTAGTATAATAAGTTAATATTGTGGATTGAGTCTTGTGTTAAATTTTCTAGATAATGTCATTGTGCCTGTGTCTTTTCTGACATAGATAACCCAGATATCATTTTAATTAACCATTTTATTGTCTTTGTTTATATTAGGTTGAACTTGAGAAATTAAATAAAGCTTCTGAAGACATCAACAGATTGGAGCTACAACTAAATGTAAGATATTGTTGGTGATATATATATTATATATATATATATATATATATATGACCTTTATCTTAAATATTGTCAAATGATATTAAACATGATGTAGAATACTCAATAGTCCTGATTTATGAAAATGTCACAATAAAGTTCAGCTTACAATGGTTACACCAGTGTACAGCTTGATATATTGTAAATTATTTTAGGTTTGTTTGGTAAATGCTATATTTTGTAGGAATCAGTCGGTCCTGTTCTCAAAATTAATTTCAATACTCATTCAAATATGAAGGGTGAAACAGATGTTTTGATGAGACAAAAAGATTGATTTGATGCAAATATAACTGATATTATGATTCATCTCACCTATAAAAGTATATTTCATATACTGAAAATGTCATTCAAACCTTTGGGTGTTTGTGTAATATCAACATTTTTCATGTGGAACAAGTTAGCCATCATGCGGAAACTAGCAGGAACCAACCTATGGAGAAAATGAGAAGATCCTGAACATAATATATGAAGGAATCGTACAATCTCATCTTGAATATGGTTCAACAGCCTGGTCAATCACAGCAAAGACAAACCAGCCAGCTCTAGACAAGGTTCAAAACCAAGCTTTATGAACCAAAACAGGATCTATGAAGTCTCAAGACATGGAAAAAGCTGTTGCAATACAGCCACTCAGTGAGAGGAGAGATGCTAAGATCATGATCCAGGCAGAGAAAGTACCTGCCCAATCATCCAGTGAAACAAAGGATGGAGGGTGTGATAAAGAGCTGTCTCAAACACTGTAGTTTCATCTACCAAAGTAGAAAACTTCTCAGAGAGCACTAAGCCAATCTGTTAACAAAGTCATGTTCAACAGATCTCCCACAGCCATGAAATGATCTACAGATCAGTTTATCATCTGACAGGTAACCTCAACAGATTCCTAAGATAACACGGTCAGACAGTCATTGACCATGGCAATGATCTATCAACAGTACCCAGAAGAGTCTTGGATCCATGTATACACTGATGGCTCATCAACAAATGCTGTAACCAATGGAGGTTCAGACATGTTTATCAAGTTTCCACCAGGAAACATCTCCACAGTTCCAACTACAATGCAGAGATACAAGCCCTAATGCATGCCACTACCATGATTGAGAATGAGAAAAGACTGTCAATGAGTCATCTTCTTCTCGGATGCTCATTCATTCCTGCAAGCCTTAGCAGTGGACAAACTTCTTCATCTGATGGAAGGCATCCAAGAGGTTGCAAAAGAAAGATTAGTAGCTCTATGGTGGATTCCAGCTCACTGTGGGATCCCAGGAAACAGCTAGCCAAGCTAAGAACTAAAGAAGTACAGCCTAACAGTAACAACAGCATTAGCTCCTCGGAGGACACGTTGATCAAGGCAGTCAACAGGCCCAGGACAGTGCTGTATGATTATCATCTTCTCAGCCATTTAGTAACACTGATGAGACTTCATACGGGCCACAACAGACAGCCTTCACAGTTCAAAAAGTTCAAATTACTGCCATCACCAACTTGCTGCTGGGGTCTGGAAGACCAAACAATGGAGCATATCTTACAGGTGTCCAAGCCATCAAGTTTTAAGGCAAACTGAGTGGTCCACACACCAAGTTTGCTCTATGGAGACAGAGGTGAACTGGAAAAGACAGCTCATTTCATCTTACAGACTGGACTGTTGGTGTAAATTAATTGTGAAAGAAATGAAGAAGACAAAATCTGGAACTCTCAACTTAAAGTGCATTTTCTTTGGGCTGGTTAAGTTTCTCTTTGGGCCAGTCAGAAATGTTAGGTTAGTGGATCTTAAATGTTACTGGCCCAGGGTTTAGTGATATTAAGATATTTTGTTTGGGCTCTAGTTAATGGCCATGGATGCAGCCCTCTTTATAAGTGCCCCATAGTCTAGTTGGTAGCACGTTGGACCACAGATCACTACCCCCTGAGTTTAAATCTTGGCTTGGTCATATCTGAAGGGTGTTTCATCTTTGACTTTGTTTCATTACCTTTGGAGGTCGCCATTTAGCCTACCATGTGCACAAAAGTGGCCATAAAACACCAATCATCTTATAGTGGCAACACCATCAAATCAAAGGGCTATTGTTGTAGTGCCAGTGGCCCAATTAAATTTTTTATTTAATTTTATAACTGTTATACAAACAAGATCTATACTAACAACATATACTATGTTTTGTTTACAGGAAGCTAGAGGAAGATTCAGGCAAGTTTTAACAGAATCAACACAAATGTTAAACATTCAGGCTAAAAAACTTGGAGCCTGTATTGAGAAAGCTAGGCCATATTATGATGCCAGAATAAAAGCCAAACAGGTAATTTATACAAAAATGGTTGTAGAACAGCAACATTTACTTTTTTACTTATATACAGTCTGGCTCCACTGTAATGTGGTATCTGTGATCCATGGTACTGGTTACAAGAAGGCAACAAGCTCTGTGCATAAGTGGCGAATGGGGGGGGGGGGGTGGAATAAAATGTTAAGACTTTGTCAGGCTATTTGCTGACATATTTTCTCCATTGCAGAACATGAAAATAACTGCATCACCACCTAATTTAAGAAAGTCAATCATGCTACCATGTTGCCTAACTAAATGTTGTTTCACATTTATACATCCAGCAAGAGGCACAATTATATTGGTCATTAAGTGGATGTTTACTCGTGTGGAAATGATTTAGTCAACCTAATCTCTACACGTAATTAATAAAACATAAATCCGTGAATAAGCCTGAAGCATGATGACATCAAAAACCAAAACAAACCAGCTATGCTTTGCATTGTGGGATTTATAGGGGGTCCGCTGAGCGATAACACCATGATAATACCGCCCTTTTAACCGTAAATGTTAATGTTCCAGATCTACTATGATTTAAAAGTGCTTTCAGCAGATTTAATATGAAAATCACCTAAAATTTAGCAATCCAAATAATTGCAAATTAGGACCCCCACATTATATCCACTTCCAGAGTATACTGGACTTGTTTATAACCTAACCAGACTGTGTGTGTGTGTGTATGTGTGTGTGTATAACATTTATTTATTCCTATATCCATCTAGGCACAGGCTGCCACCCAGAATGCTGCATTAAGATATGAACGAGCTTATGGCCAATTAGCTGCTGCCAAAGAGATGGTTTATTTAGCAGAAGAAGGATTCTTTAAGAAAGGCCAACCTTTTGATCCAGCATGGCAAGAGATGCTTAATCATGCTACAATAAAGGTAGGTTTATAAAATAAGAATAAGAACGAATCTTTATACTGGGTGTGTGCATGCTTTTAATATAAATTTGGTAGACTAAATGGATTGAACCACCTTAAGCTACTACCAAAGGTAATGAGCCAAAGTGACAGGTGAAACACCATTCAGACATATCCCTGGAATTTGAACTGAAGTGCTAGAGGTGTCTGTGGCCTACTACATTACCAGTCAAGCTGTGGATCAGAGATTATAGTATATAATCTAGTGGCTGAACTGTTCTCCTTGTACATCTTGTTTATTCTTATATATGAGACAGAATGTGCTAAATGTCACAATGATGTAACAAGACGCATCTTTTTTTCAAAAAAACACTTGATCCCAATCATATTAGCCTCAAATAATATTCATATTTTTACATATGGTCCAGAATGAGCATATCTTTAACCTTTTCCACAAATTTTTTATAATTATTAATAATATAAATCAATTTTATTATAACATGGAATGTCCATGTTACACCATTGATGTATCCAAACCATCCGCGTTACACTATTGATGTGACAAAATTTTCCTGGTTACATCCAGCATGTAATGTAAATATTGTTCCTTCAGTACCTGCAAATTTTCACCAAACTTATTTGGGTGAAATGTATTGTCGGAGAATTAATATTTCAGGATAATGCAACACAAGAATATGCATACAGGTTTTGATGTTGTTGAAATGTCTTCATTACATCATTCGTATCAGGACTCGTCCATTTTACATGACAGTCAGCATGAGTTTGATAAAACATTTACAAAATGTTCAGTTGTGACTCATATTTAACCACATTTCAGTCTATATAAGTTCCATAATGTCAAAATGACAGATTTGTTATATTAGTTGTAGGCTTTGTAAACTGTGAAATGGGTCCATATTTATGGTGTAACAACAAAAACAAATTCTACTAAATATTCAAACAATGTTCTTCTTCTGTTCTTCATGACGGCAGTTTGTCCAAAAATGGCCAAGAGTGATGTATCTTGGGTATGGTTTTCATAATTTTAAGTTTCGACGTAATATCATCACGTTTTTTGTCATATTTAGCATTTTTGGTCATCATAGATATCATGTAACATTAATCATCTGTTTAACATGGATTATTTCTCCAAAACATTTCACCCAGCAAAAATTGTGTCACATGACCGTATCAAAGAAAATGATTAATTATAACAAGTTTCGTTATCAATGAGCAACGGGAAGGCGTCAAATAACAATAAAGATATGGCGTAACATTTTCAGTGGCCATTTATTGATGAATACACCACTCCTATATGTCATCCATAATTAATTACAAAAAGAAGGAAATATTAAAATCCCAGATATTTATACAAACTATTCACTTTACAGAAAAATGTATATAATATAAAAGGTAGCATGAAGTAGGAAAAGTCCAGCTTTAACTGTATTAAATTTGGAAAAGAAAGCTTTTCATAATAATAATAAAACATTTATCAATCACCATATTTCCAGCAAGCTGTACATTGATAATAATAACAATAATAATAAATATAATATGCATATTAAAGGGGAACTTTGCTCTATTTTCATATCAATAAATGACTTTTTTCTTTACACTATATTGTCAATCATTAAATAAAAGTTATTATTAACATGTTTATGTATAAAAACCGCCGCGTTCTAATATAGTTTTCACGCATGGAAGACGGTCTGATGATTTTCTGCGGCAACTGAGCTTCGAAATCGGCGCCATTTATTTTCTTGATCTTGTCTTGTGACGTCACCAGTGCTTAGCTCTGTATCCTTGTATGTTTTAAGCAGCAGAAAAACCATAAAAATGCTGACTTGTTGCGCACCAAACTGTCTGCTTAGAAGAAAACAAATCCTGGATACTCCTTTTTCACGCTGCTATGAGATAATAAATTTAAATTGATAGTTGGTTAAGAAACTAAAATTATTTCATCTCCCTGCGAGATAAGTTCGGATCTGTCAATGTCATTTCAAACCTGAGTTTTTCACATTTTGTTATGGTTACATAGATGGCCATCTTTGTACAGGATTAAACAAATAAGACTAGATCCATGTAGTTGGTGACTCATTTAGGTAACATGGACACATTTGTATTTGCCATATTAACTCCTTAAAATAGGTTTCCTTCAAAGAAAAAATAAATCCTAATGTTTGTACCACATAATGTTTGCACTTTAGTTATAGATACAAAATCACTTTATGCCTAATGTGAAATGTAACCTGGACTATTTAATTATCTGCCAACCAATTTAGCACAACACATCTGAATTAAGTTGATTATTTTGAGTTACAAAATAACTTTTAGCCAACAAATACTTCCTTCTTGAATCTTAATTGAGCTAAAAGCATTAATGTGTACATGTACATGTTCATTTCACAAGCTAGTGAAATATGTCTATTTCAAATAGGAAATTGTCTAATTACAGCCAATAAATGAATCAAACATTGTGTTATTACATGGGTATTTAATTGATGAAAATTGGGGTGAGGTGGATTACGGATAATGTATAAATATACAAGAAAATATTGCTTTGTTTTATGCAACTTGCCTCAGTAGCCAGTTATCTTTATGTATTAATTACCTATATTCAACCCCCTAATATTCATGAATGAAATACATATTTACACATTTTTTACTCCTTTATCATGGTTGTAATTAGACAATTACATATGTATGAGATTGATGCAGTTCAACCCATTTTCATTGCCGTGTTTTCAACATTCATGTCATTGTATGTTTTTATTCATTGACCAAATTAATTGTAATATTGATTGAACATTGAAGTGGAATTATTTGAATTGCCTTGAAATATACATATTAATCTTGTAACTTGTGAAAAACTAATGACTATAGAAGTTGAATGTTTTGTCAAAATGACTTCACTTTGTGAATTATATGTAGATGCTTATTTTTTGGTCTAAGCCATATATCATATTACCTAGCTGTCTCAATAAAATGAGTTGCACGTATGTAATATTATTGACATGATACAGCTATATGTATGAAATATTGTAATAAGAACAGAATTAAGTCATTTCATACACACACACACACACACATATATATATATTTATATATATATAAGGTGTGTAGTGCCACAGAATCAGAATAAATATTTGAAATGTGAATGTACTGAATATATAAGATCTCAACTGTAAAATATTAACAGTTCATTTATCAGACTAAATAATTTCATGATATTCCTCATGTACAACACATCATGGTATAGTAATTCTGTTTTGGGGGCCAGGTTTTCCATAAACTCAATAAGTGAACTGCCTGTATGATCTGTAAAGAATCAAACATGAATAAAGTGTTCTTCGGTGATGTAAATTTTGTCTTGGTTATTTAAATTCCAGAGTAGATTTAAAGTCCAGCACAGATCTTCAAATACAATGTCTGAATTAACAAGATCTAAGCTGCATGTATAAGTTTTGATAATTCAAAACAAAATGTACATTCTATAGACTCTAGATTTAGCTGTAGGCATTGAAACGCATTGCTTGCACGAACACCATTCTGAAATGACAGCTGACAAATCTTGAAGCTGGAGATTAGTGGCATCAAATATTACTCATAAATCTGGTGGAATTTTACTATAAAATAGGCTTTCTCGTTGCTAAATGCCAAAAAATGCCAGTAGTAATCGGTAGAGAAACCCATACACTTTAAAACAGGCAGTATACATTGGCCATGGCCAAACCTTAGCAAAGTACTCCTTTAAGGTTAACCAGTTTTACAGTAATTCTTGATCATATATTAACAGTTTACTAAGTATAAGCTAATTGAAAAAATAGGTCTTTACATTGCATTTGATATTTGCAACAATCTTCATGGATCTGATGGGGGCACATCCATGGTCTAGTTTGTATTGCATTGGACCACAGATCACTACCACCGGAGTTCGAATCTCGGCATGGGTATATCTGAAGGGTGTTTCATCTTTGACTTTCCTTCATTACCTTTGGAGGTTGTTTAGCCTACCATGTGCACAAAAGTGGCCGTAAATCATCATCATCATGGATCTGATGGCTTCTGGGTGGGTATTCCATACAGCTACAGTTTGGTAGATGAATGTCCGGTCAGTTCTTGGAACTAGACAGTAGTTGCCACTGCCCTTTGTGGATTGTCAAACAATCTCTGATATATATATATATATATATATATATATGACGGCCTTGAACTTAATACACTGTTCCAAAGGTAACCAGTTTAGACTCTTTAAATTTGGAGCTATGTCGTCATGGTTATTTGTCCCTCCCCCCCCCATGATCATTTTGGCTGACATATTTTGTACTCATTGGAGTTTATCGAGCTGTAATGGCACAGTTAGTTAGAGTGTAGGACTCGTAGGCGAAGTGTCGTGGGTTGGAGGCTCAAGGAGCTGCAATGCCGTCATGTTGGCGCGACTAGTTCACTCATCCAGAAAATGAGAACCTGACACTGACAGGACGTGATGGCTATGTATTTAAGTAACGCTTTGTGTCTTTAATGACAGCATGTGTTGTATGCTCGTTTGGAAGTTGAGGTATGAGCTGGAATAATAAAATACATAAAGTGCCACAAAACAATACAGTTGAATGTGGTGCTATATCAAACATGGGTGACCTGTAATTTTAACCAGTCTGTTGTAAATACATTACCTTTTAATCTCTATATTGCCCTTAATGCCCGTTGAGTGAACAGTTATTAAGTTTATTGTTTTTATGTTATAATGATTGTATTGAAGCTCCTAGATGGAGGTGCAATCAACTCAAACAATTACCTCTGATGGTAACTTGGACCATTTAATCTATTGCTTGCACAAAAAGGGCTGCGAAATAAGTACATTTCACCAACAGTATTGTTCATCAGATAGAGGCACACATGTTAAGCTTCGGTAATACCAATGTGGGAGGTTTAATACGTAATTTGGAATGTCTTGGAAAAACAGGCATAGAGATCATTAACTAATAAGACACCACACAAACGAGTCACAAACACTAATTAGCTATGTGTTAGTGTTTGTGCATGTTAAGACCTCAACTCTCTCTGTCAAATATCTCTAACAGAGCATCTTGTGTTAAAGTTCTTAGAGTAACTCCACTGATATATAAGTGATAACCTTAGAGATGTGAGCATAATTATGCCCAAAAGGGATATAATCTACTTATCATGATGGCTAATGTCACTAATTATTAAACCTATTAATATCATAAGAATATTAATATTAACTACTCGCTGTCAGATATCTAGTTTAGTATTGATATTAAATGTTGTCATAAATCTGTCTAAAAGAGACTTTATTGTAAACTGTTTAATTTTGATAGTATGTTAATTAGTTGGAACATATTTGGTTCATCAAAATAAACTGGTTATTTGGAATAAGATTAGCAGACAAAGATGTCAGTTGACAATTTGTTATCTTGTTTACTGTATTTTTAATCATTAACCTTTTGGTACAAGTGTTGTTTCTCTGACAGGTTAATGATGCCGAGAAGGAACGTTATGAAAGTCAGCTGGAACATCAGAGGACAGCTCAGCTATTTGCCGAATGTGAGCAGATTGTTAAAAGATTACAGAAAGAATTACGGCGACAGATCGCTAAATCAAGGTACCATCTATCGTAATATTGATGATGTTAGGATGATATATTTAGGGACTAAAAGTCAGAAGGGTGGAAATAGATTTTGGACTAATAGTAGTAATAGTCAGAGGGTTAGATATGGCTTTGGGACTAATAGTCAGAGGGGTGGAAATGGCTTCGGGACTAATAGTCAGAGGGGTGTAAATGGCTTTAGGACTAATAGTCAGAGGGGTGGAAATGGCTTTAGGACTAATAGTCAGAGGGGTGGAAATGGCTTTAGGACTAATGGCCAGAGGGGTGGAAATGGCTTTAGGACTAATAGTCAGAGGGGTGGAAATGGCTTCGGGACTAATAGTCAGAGGGGTGGAAATGGCTTTGGGACTAATAGTCAGAGGGGTGGAAATGGCTTTATGACTAATGGCCAGAGGGGTAGAAATGGCTTTAGGACTAATAGTAGAGGGGTGGAAATGGCTTTAGGACTAATAGTCAGAGGGGTGGAAATGGCTTTAGGACTAATAGTCAGAGGGGTGGAAATGGCTTTAGGACTAATGGCCAGCGGGGTGGAAATGGCTTTAGGACTAATGGCCAGCGGGGTGGAAATGGCTTTAGGACTAATAGTCAGAGGGGTGGAAATGGCTTTAGGACTAATAGTCAGAGGGGTGGAAATGGCTTTAGGACTAATAGTCAGAGGGGTGTAAATGGCTTTAGGACTAATAGTCAGAGGGGTGGAAATGGCTTTAGGACTAATAGTCAGAGGGGTGGAAATGGCTTTAGGACTAATAGTCAGAGGGGTGGAAATGGCTTTAGGACTAATAGTCAGAGGGGTGGAAATGGCTTTAGGACTAATAGTCAGAGGGGTGGAAATGGCTTTAGGACTAATAGTCAGAGGGGTGGAAATGGCTTTAGGACTAATAGTCAGAGGGGTGGAAATGGCTTTAGGACTAATGGCCAGCGGGGTGGAAATGGCTTTAGGACTAATAGTCAGCAGTCTATTATGGACTAAAAGTAAAATCATCAGAGGACTAGTTTAATGATTACATTATTTACGATACAAAAGAGACAATTAGAAGAATCAATGTTCTTCTTTAGCACATTTAATATTGTGTCATTAGATAGTGTCATTATTTAACCAATAAATATAATAAAATGTTGATATATTCAATTATCAGAGCAAAATGTTTATTTGCCACTTTGGTTGACACTAACTTAGCGGTGGCTGTTGCTGTATCTTTTTGACACCTGTCTGACTGTAATCTCATCAGTGATTGATTGATTGAGTGGTTTGTTTAGTTTTTGTCCTGATTACATCTAGATCATATTTGGTTGAGGGGTTATTCTCTATGGAAACATATCATAAATACAATGTTATACCATTTAATTATGAATTGTCCTATAGTTGATGCCATCACTATTCATACCAATATGTTTTTTGTATACTGTCAATTGATCAACACCATCATGATCACCACCTAATGATCCTGACAGCTTGTCAATCAATTAACAGATTACCAGAAACATTTCACAGTCATTGTGCGTCAGTAATAGCAGGGGTATTTTTATGGCAGTGTATGTTATTCATATTGCGCAAAGCATTGATGGTGGCTGATTAACAAGAGGCGGATAATTGGGGGCATTATAATGGCAGGAAATCGGGTCTTTATCGAAGCAGAAGCACATCAATGTTGACTGACTGGTGTAGAAGACGAGTAGTGAAAAAATGCTCTCCAACAAGAATTAAAACCTCGCCTTATAGTCTTATACACAGCTATATACGGTACATCATTTAGAATTGTTCAAAGTGGCTGTTTATATGTGAAAAAAAGGAATTTATTACCGATAAGTAAACTGTTATTATTCTTTTTTGTGGTTTGAAAGAATTTAATTACCATCCACACTTCAATAAGGGTCTTACCCTAATAATGGCTCTGTTGTAATAAAGGCCCTAGATAAATTTAATAAAGAATTGAATAAAATATGAAAATTTCTGTAATGAAGGATTTAGCACTAGCAGACTACATGTATATTAGATGATGATAAGTTATGTATAAGATGTAAATATACAGATAAATTGATAATATGCATTAATATACAATGTTGTTGTTTTTAAAACTCTTTATAATTGGTTATTTCAGACCATATTTTGAGATGAAGGCTAAAGTTAATCAACAAATGGAGGTATGTCTCTGCAATTAACTAATATAAATATTTATATGATAACTATTATAGAAGAATATTAGTAAAACATAATCACATGTGAATGTACAGGAGTCCACAGAGTATGATTAATTATGTTAGAGGATCCAGTGTAATCAGTCTCTATCTAGCTCTCTCTCTCTCTATATATATATATATATATATATACACACCCACAGATACACACATGCATATTGTGTTTATTATTATAGGATCAGAAGAAGTATATAAGTCAGTTAGAAGCGGAGGTGTTGTCTATCAAACATCATTATGCTACAACACTTAGTAACCTAGAACATATTAGTGACGAGATCCACAGACAGCGACAGAAGGCTAACATTAACAATGATCTAGGTAGGAGAGGTGTCGGCGTAGGTGCAGAATCTCCTGTACCTATCTCTGATAACTCAACTACTGATAGAGCATCAATTAACTCAACAAAAAGGGAACAGAATCTCAATGCAGACACTTGGTCAGCTCATCATCATGAGAAATGTCCTAGTTGTCATCATATCACGGATAATGATGATGATGATGATGATGATGATGATGATGTGGTTGAAACTGAGAAGGATATTAGAGAGAGTACTGTAGTCAATACTGTGATACTGAGGTCTAAACCAGTTGCTACTGTTTGTAGACCTTATCAGCCTACTGTGTCAAAACCTGCTGTATCAACACATCCAGACTCCACACTTTCCCTATCTGTACAATCTGTGTCAAAATCTCCTGTCTTACCAGCACCTGTATCAAAATCTGTATCAAAAAGACATCCTCTGTCGACAGAACATCCTGTGTCAACTCATCCTGCATCAGGTTTGCCAACAGTACAAGTCACCTCAGCATCGGCACCAGCATCACCCACAAAACCTGATCCAGCTCAGGATCTAGCCAATAAGAATGTTCGCGATAATGCCGAATTGATGGCCTCAATACAGCGTGATAAGAGCAAACCATTATCTTTGAGGACTTGTCGTACGAGTCTCGATGATTTATTAGAGTATCACTCGGATACAGAAAGTCTCAGCGGTAGTGTGGCCAGTACTTCCATGTTGGATGATGAACAGATACAGAGTCTGATGTTAGAAATGACTGAATATACCAAGTTTATAGAAAAGATGGATGAAAAACAAGCAAAAAGTTGGAAACGTCTAAGTCTCCCAGCAAAGCTAACACAACTCGAGAAAAACTTCAATCTGGACGAATTCCTCGCCGAGGCCAGGATCGTCGAGGAATCTGATGTGATGTTTACTGAGAAACTAGCTCCCATGGCACAGGAAGAAGATGACTTCTGTTATGAGATTATTGAAAATGAAGATGTTAATGAGTAATGTTATTAATGAAGAGTTGTCATCTTAATGAAAAGTCTCTGAGATAATTGAGGAATGTTAAGAACTGATTATGATATTAATGTATTAATGCATCATCATGTAAGACGTCTAGTCTGTTTCTAGTCCAATAAAACATTTTATTTCTAGTAATACTCAGTATTTGTGATTCTCTTAGAGGAAGTCATCTGTTTTGCATAATTCTGTATGGTCAATATTATCCTGATATTTATTATGAACTTTTTAAATTTATTTTGTGTACTTTTTGTTTATTTATAGTGAACACATTGTGATATTTGTATACTGATACAGATGTGGTATATCAGGATGGGAAAGAAACTCAAAATCAATCAGTTTGGACAGTTTGATATTATTATACATTTATTTAATGATTTTGTGTTACTATTTGTCAGTTATTGGGTTGTTTTTGGACTTGTTCTGTGCAATATATCAGATAATAGTTTATTGAATTTGGTGCTTTATAAATGAACTGTTTCTTATTGTTATTATATGTATTTATAACATTATATACTATTAAAGTGCTAAGGAAAAACTTTTGAATCTGTCTGACATTTTGTCCTATGTTAATGTTGTTAACATAGGACAAAATGCAGAAACACAGGACAAATGTAGAGGTAGGCGGCGCTGTAATGTATGCCCACCCTCCCCATATATGAAAAATCAACAGGAGAACATCAAAAAGTGCACTGGGTATACCTCGGTCCTTGCAAATCCGTGCAAAATACAATGAAAATGTTATGAAATGACTCGGTACCATTAATTCCAGTGTACGTTCGGTTTGGTAGAGGCAGGTATTTGCTCAAATACGGAATCATGAGGATTGATGTTTATTGAATGGTCCTGTGACAGTTAGATCGACATTATAGTGACTTCGGTCAAGTCTGATGTGTCCAACCTTTTTCCGTAACATTGGTATTACTCATAATATGTTTCTCTATCTGTATTGCATACTGGTATTTAAATACCAATATGATATCTTGTTAACTATCCATATGATAAATTGATATATCTGTGACATGCTGGTATCTAGTTATATCATATGCTGATATTTAATTCTTTGTAAACTGGCGCCTGTATGGTATGCTGATTTCTATGTCATATAACAGTATCTTTATGCTGTATAGGTGCCTATATGATATTACAGTAGCTTTACAGTCTAGTGCCAATAACAGTTATTAATGTTTTGTTTCAGTGTTATACATTGTTATTATATAAAAGATCAAGAATTTTTTTTTTATAAAACACTTTTGAATCATTCATGTCAGCATCATTAATATCTGATAACAAACAGTAGAAAGTCACCAAAATATAAATATATGGGTGTTGTTGTTATTAATTTACTCTCATCATTATCTCAGTGTTATAAGAATAAGTACCAAGTGACCCCGGTGAGGTGTCGTTACTATTGGTGTCATCAAGTGACAAGTATTCTGTGACCTTGGTTAATTTGAGGTTTTCTCCTGTAGCTGATATAACCTGATCAGGTTTTGATTGGGATTTAAATGTTTTTCACACCAAAATTATGTTAATAATTCTAATTACTAATTTCTGTAATTTTAGCCCATACTTTTTATAAGTAGATTGTCTATATTAATTTTTCTTCTTGATTTGTTAGCAATTTTTCTGTTTCTTTGTTATTGACACATTATTCAATTGATCAATATTTGATTATAAAGGTTTTGTGTTACCAAGTCACAAGCTAATATCATGGATATTATATCTACTATATACATCTGTAGCCATTTAGTTATTTCAGGAATGCCAGTATTAGTCATATGGATACTATCATAGTTTAGTTAGATCTCTGTATAAGTCCTTAGAGTAACCTGGAACAGTCAGCTAATATTATAGATAATAAAATGGTAGTTTTGTTGTTGTTATTATGTCTGCATTATTGTAGTATATTTTGTTGATGTGTTGTATACAATATAATTCCCTTCTGACATTTGTTGACATGTTGTATACAATGTTGTGACATTATTTGCATGTTGTATATAAGATTGTGACATTTGTTGGAATGTTGTATACAAAATTGTGACATTATTGTCATGTTGTATACAAGATTGTGACATTTGTTGGCATGTTATATACAATATAGTTAAACATTTGGATCTAGGATATTTGGCTTAATACTCAGACTTAATGGAATTATGATAATATTCTAGATAAATCACAGATAGATATATCTAGTTATCCAGTGTGATTGGTGCTACATCCACAGTGTTTTGTTGTATGAAATTATTTAGATGTCGGTAACACCATTCAGAAGTATGTGATAGTGTCAAGGTGTTTAATGATGAGAGGTTGTGGACGTGTTGAGGGTGTGTGATGGTTTTGAGGTATAGTGACAGTGTTCATATGCTATGACAGTTTTGACATGGTCTGACAGTGTTTAAGGATGTTGTTAACACTGTTTAATGGCTGCCAAGGTAACTGGCAGCCATTTGTATATAGGTTAGTGTAAATGTTTACTTGCTAAATCATATTTCATCTTTATCTTCTCATTTATTATGGTAATTAGCAATTTGTATTTGTGCCAAAAGATAATATAAATTATGATTTTTAAACCTGTCTTGAAATCCTGCATGTACACTTTATGTCATATACAGTTATTGTACACATAGTTTGATGTGTGACACCATTATTGTACACATAATGACATGTGTCCAGCACAGATAATATGATATACACACAATATCTGACATCCTTATTGACATTCTTATTGTATCGTTCATCAAGTGTGTCTGATATACTTGGCATGCAAATAATCACACTGTACATGTACACATAAAGTTTTGTGTTTTCACATTATTTATGAAGGTATGATGTTAGACTGATAATTGTTTTGTTTCACTTCCTGTGTTATTTAGTAACATTTCTTTGACACCTCGTGTTATGTGATGACATTTGTTTGATATATAATACAATGACATTTGTATGACATCCTATATTGTATAATATTTATGTAATCAGATGATTTGCCAATCATCTTTTATAATATTGTGTAATATTTGTCAAAGCTGAGCTATGACAGTAAACTGTTATGTAGCTGTAGGTTCTAGGTTTGAAACCAAACTATGATTTGTTTTAAATATTCTTGTTGGCTCTGTATACTCTCATTCTCTCACTGTGTTGTTGTTATTGTCCCCTCCCCTCTCTCTCTCTCTGTTTACCTTATCAACTTTGTTATTTTGTTTGGTTGTTGCTTTGGTAATATGTTCACCAAAAGACAGGGGGGTGTAGTATCATGACAGTACTAACCTGACCTTTAGTTTATTCTTGACCTACATTCGGTACACAAATGACCCAATGTACAAACCAGATGCTTCGTACCAGCCTGACCCACAGTACTGTACTGACCCACATAATACTGACCTGCCACATAGTATAAGCCGAGCGACGGTACTGACTTGTTAACCCTTAGTACAGCCCTGACTCGCATTACAAGTCCGAACCACAGCGTAGACCCGAGTCAGAGTTTAGCTCTAATTCATAGTACCAGTCTAACCCAAAGTGCAGATCTGAAACTCCCGGACCAGATCTGACCCGCTGTAGTGAAATGATCCACAATACAGGTCTGATCTACAATAATGGTCTGACTCACAGTACTGGCCGACCGACATTACAGCTCATACACACACTTTGGGGCTATTTGACAATACTGACCTAACCCACAGTCCAGGCAAAGTACAGTACTGACTCCTTAAACATGTCTTACCCACAATGCAATTCTGACGCAGAGTACAGGTCTTACCCACAGTACAGCTCTGACAGACAGCACAGTTATCACACACAGTACAATTCTGACACACAGCACAGTTCTCACACACAGTACAGCTCTCACACACAGTACAATACTGACGCACAATACAGTTCTTACCCATAGTACAGCTCTGACAAACAGCACAGTTCTCACACACAGTACAATACTGACACACAATACAGTTCTTACCCATAGTTCAGCTCTGACAAACAGTACAGTTATCACACACAACACTGACCTGATCTAGAATCCTGACTTAACTTACATTACAAGACTGACCTACAATATAAATTATTTATTATTATCATAACAGGTTTGTTTATTTGTTTAACAAAATGTTGGCATCATGTAGGTGTTGACATAATTTAACATGCAGATGTATGTTAAGATCATATAGATCACTGTTGACATCATATATATATATATATAGTTATGTGTTTCAACAATAAAATTACCAGTTTATATACTTGCCATGTTAAGGCGACTGAATCTCTAAAATATTGAACTTATTATGATATAGAATCTTGTCTAATTATTGTTGTAATTAGCTGGACGTCTGTTGTATATTTGTAGATGATAAAAATAAACAAATACAACACAATAATATCTTTAGTTTGATCAATTTGTATTGTGGAATAAATGTTTCTATATTTTGTTGTACGTGTAAAGAACTAATATCTATCAATGTTGCTTGTAGAGAGAGTATTATAGATATTTTCATGCTGACAGCACATCACCTAACATTACAAAATAGTATCTTTATTAAAGGTAAATGACATTATGGTCGTAATGTGCCGAAACGTGATAGTGTCAACTTTTATTAAAATTTATGTCTGTGCTAACATAGGACAACATGTGTGTGTGTGTGTGATAACAGAGTAGAATCTATTTATCTCTTCCCTTTTTGCAAAATTTGCCTTTTGATATGGAGCTAAATATAATATTAATAATACTGTTTTTTTACAAACAACCAATATCAGACAATCTGTTCTGAGATGATGATTCCATATTCTAATAATTGTTTATTGTCACTTCACAACCTCGACATTAAAATTTGTTTCACAAAGACAACCATTTTCGGCTCGTCTTCGATCTGCCGTCGGAATTGGTTTAATTGTTGAAGAAAGTCCAGTTGTTGATGTGACCGGATTTAGCTGCATAAGAACGGGAACATCGATTTACAGGGAACCTCCGTTCTGATTTCTTTCTCATCTTTACTGCTTGGAAATACCATCGCTATTCTGGATCAGAATCCCCTACCGATGTATTCTGAGCACCCCAGACTGTCGATATCCGGCCAGCCGCACTTCCTGATCTCCGCCGAATTTCAATTTTCGTGCATGTTGTTTCGTTATCAAAGACATGGCTTCGGGTGATTGTGCCTTTGATCTTCACCAGATGTTGCTCGGCAACTTATGTATTTATTGTATACTAGGATAGAGAAAATAAAAGGTTCCCACTCCCTAGTTTACATAGGTCTTTATTGTACACTGAGATAAAGTAAATAAAAAGTTACCTTCTGCCAAATAAGACAGCTGGTACAGGGGTCAGACGGGTTGATGGAGCTGGTACAGGATTCAGACGTGTTGATGGAGATGGTACAGGGGTCAGACCTGTTGATGGAGATGGTACAGGGGTCAGAGGTGTTGATGGAGATGGTACAGGGGTCAGAAGTGTTGATGGAGATGGTACAGGGGTCAGAAGTGTTTATGGAGATGGTACAGGGGTCAGAAGTGTTGATGGAGACGGTACAGGGTTAAGATGTGTTGGTGGAGATGGTACAGAGGTCAGACGTGTTGATGGAGATGGTACAGGGGTCAGACGGGTTGATGGAGCTGGTACAGGGGTCGGAAGAGTTGATGGAGATGGTACAGGGGTCAGACGTGTTGACGGAAATAGTACATGGGTCAGACATGTTGATGGAGATGGTACAGGGGTCAGAAGTGTTGATGGAGATGGTACAGGGGTCAGACGTGTTGATGGAGATTGTACATGGTTAAGATGTGTTGGTGGAGCTGGTATAGGAGTCAGACGTGTTGATGGTGATGGTACAGGGGTCAGACGTGTTGATGGAGCTGATACAGGGGTCAGAAGTGTTGATGGAGATGGTACAGGGGTCAGAAGTTTTGATGGAGATGGTACAGGGGTCAGACGTGTTGATGGAGATGGTACAGGGGTCAGACGTGTTGATGGAGATGGTACAGGGGTCAGAAGTGTTGATGGAGATGGTACAGGGGTCAGATGTGTTGATGGAGATGGTACAGGGGTCAGAGGTGTTGATAGATGAAGATGGTACAGGGGTCAGACGTGTTGGTGGAGATGGTACAGGGGTCAGACGTGTTGATGGAGATGGTACAGGGGTCAGAAGTGTTGATGGAGATGGTACAGGGTCAGAAGTGTTGATGGAGATGGTACAGGGGTCAGAAGTGTTGATGGAGAGGCGCTCAACTCAAACAAGATCAGGAGCCCATCTGACAACTGGACTTCTCTTTCATCAAGTAAGTTAACTGTTATCAGCCCGTTCACTTCACTCACTTCAAATCCGATACCTCCAGTTCCCTCGTCCGAGACCAGTTCTTTCAGTATATTGCTAGAAGTTCACCAGATCTCTTCCTCAAGAGAAAACATTTAACACAGCCCTGGTTGGCTGTGGTCATTTCTACTGCAACTTACATATGGTAGCTTCCACGTATATCTTACTGGTATGTACTGTCTGTTCTTAGTATAAAGTGACGTAGCGGAATACTTTTCTCAAAACCCTCTGATTCAGTTCCTATATTCCTTTACATATGTGTGTGAGCAATTTTGTGTGATCTGATACAAGCCCGCATTCTTCACACAAGACGGCATTCATCATAAAAAAAACACCTTGACTAAATAGACACCTCTACAGAGAATCCCAAGATATCTTGCAGTATCCCTGCCGGCTTTGATGTTAAAGAAATTTCACAAAGTAAATATAACATAACAAACAATTATTGTATTACCTATCAGATGCACTACCTGGTTCAAAACAATTATATCCACCAGCTATCATATTTCCATTAAAATATTCCCCAAATCCTTAATTTCTGAACTTTCACTAGCCATTGCTAGTGTGTATTACACTAGGGATTATCGTGCGATGTCATCTTTGCCGAACATCAAGTAGTGCCAGAGCTTTGTTTACAAGCATCTTGATCAGATTCCGACGAAGGTTTTGACATTTTCAGGGATATCAAGCCCCACAATTTGGAACCACTCGCGAAAAAGGGTCACAGACTGTTAATTGTGAGAAATTAGCTGCAGCAAGTGCAGACGTGGATCTAGAGCAGCCACCTGTGCTGCCGACACCTGGCCCCGATCCACAACAAGAGTTGGATTGGCGTGTATTTGTTTGTGTTGGTACAACACATTGGGCCTGAATGCGAATATTTCCCTCATCCTATCACATAACGTCATTTAAAATAAAGTGATAGTTGTCGGTACGATTGGGGGCTCTCCCATATGTGGCCTAGCGGTATATAGGAATGTGCCGTCGTCGGTGGAACACATACTAAACTAGTTTAACAGTTTAGTAGTGTCTACAATACACAGCCATAAGAAGCTTTGGGTAGGCCTAAGTAAATTTATGTGTTTTTTGCGAATAAGTGAAATTATACTTTATTCACGAATGCGTGAACTGGTGAATATCCAATAGTTTGCTCCCAAGATTACCCTATTATCGCTCATACATACCCGTTTTCTATTCAGTTTCTCCATCAAACTGCTGATTATTTGGGCTTAGCATTACCCAGTTTGTCGAATATGGTCGCACACATCGACGGCGAAATAAGTGGTAAGTTGGCTTCCACTGCACTCTGTTCATGTTTCGCAGCCAATCGCGCAAAAGAGTCCTGCCGTTACTCCATCCACTGACAGATCCACTTGCACAATTATATGCGGCATAATACACCATTTGGTACGTTTAACAAAGACCATATAGAATATGTAACAGGCCACGTGCAGTGTTACATCTTTGTTTATCAAACATGAAGTCACATTCCGAAGTTTTCCGAAGATTCTCGATTAAAGCTGTGGGATGTTAGATCCTAGCACCAACAGTTTTAAAACCACTGTGACTTTATTTCTAGGGAAAAAAAAATTATATCTCTGACTGATATTGGTTTTAATAAGTAAATCTGACATTTTGACTAATTTGGTAAACCTTTTCCCGGGACCTTTAATTTAACGTCCAGATGCCCCCGAGTGACATGATCCTCCACGTCAGTCAAATGGCTAGGTACAACAACGAGATCGTAATGACCATCAAAATGCAGAGGTTGGACGTAAACATCGGGATTACCGTCTCAGACGTTCTACCAAAAAGAGAAATAGGTTTGATAAAGCCTGTTAGATCAGGATCTGTCGTCTCACGGTGACTGAGCAGTCTGGAAAGGGGAAGCTCGATAAGACGAGGACAAAATAACTGAATTCCTAGTGGATGGAGGGGGGGGATTACTGCTTTACTCTTTGTTAGACTGTTCATCTGACCGTCTAGACGATGATATTAAGTCGGCTGTTATTTGTTCGCCAATGGCAACGAGAAACATTAAAACAAATATTGGTAAATTTTCATCTTACTCCAAAATATATAATTCCTTATTTAATCTGTAGATAAAATTAATTCTAGACTATGTGCATATATATATATATATATATATAAAGTTGATCAAAATTGTGATTTCGTCAGTACGCACAAATTCATATCCTGACCAGCAATCACGAGCCAACAAAAGTCATCCTCATGAATATTCGGCTCTGTCCGTTTTCATTCATCAAATTCCGCGAACACATTTATATTCTAACGTTATCAACATGAGCATGTTTTGGTATATTTGTCAGTCAACAAGACCTCTGTTTTATGAGACCGATAATACAGGGGAGTGATTGAGGTACTCCTCATTCTCCTCAATGTTTAAACCCTCTTCTTACTCTTTCTGACAGTCATCTAAGTGGTAGAGCTACTACATTGCTTTCCTAGTTCTGTTAGAATCGATACATTTTAGGGATTTATTATAGTGCGTTAGTTCCCAAAGGTCGTGGGGAGTCATATTTTGGCACTTTCAATCTTACTGATAATCTCATTAACATCGGCTTCGAAGGTTCTCATTGTACTGACCTTCGTTTATCAAGGTTATTTGTCTCCTTTACCGGTCCAATAACATGGAAGAGCATCTGTCGGGATCAGATTTATGGTAAGTCGTTGAAATTCAGTCTATTATTGACCATATTAATCTCGTGCCGAATAGCAATTGAGGACAATATGAGGGATTCTCCGGTAGTTGACGTTGGTGAACTTTCAATAAATGACTCTAAAGGCAACAACCGTCTAAGTTCTGACTTAAACTTGGAGTATATATAAATCCGATGACGAGACGTCAGTTGGTCTCGCAGAGTCGTAATAGTGATAAACAGCTCTCCAGAGAATCTCTTGTTGTAACTAAATTATAGAAGAATTCCTCAAACTTGGTTCTGATACCATCACATCGGTGCTCAGAGAGTTGATAAAGCTAATCTGAACGTCAGTATTGCCCCCCTTCCCCCACCCAGAACTTATATCATTACCAAAGTGATTACCCTCAAAGTATATCGTCATTATCACATAATATTGAAACACCATAGCTACCAGTCATTAAACACACAAAGTCAACAATTACCACATAAATTGTGTACTCAACTGAAACATGATCCACCAAAAATAACAACTCTAAACTAAACTGACGTCAGCAGCATTGTATTCTAAAATCTGGACCATTAAGTTGATGTGAAAAGGGCCACAATCGGGATATTGTATATCAACAAATCCGACCTGTATCATTAACTGTCCAGGAGCCCAAAAACGTCCAGTACCATGACTGAGTTATTTAGCCGGAACCTGTCACCAGCCCCCCCCCCCCACCCCCTCAAGTACCGTTACAATTCGATTTAGATGTTCTGGAAGGCTGGTCTAATTGTAACTGAGGTTCATCGCTGATAAATGTCATACATCTGGGTGACCAAAATCAATGTTTCGACTATCACCTGCACAAAGGTTGAGTCCAAGAAAAATTAAAGGTAAGGTAATTAGATTTTTTTATATTGAACTCAACTTAACATTCTGTACACATTGCGAAAAGGGTGGTTAACACGACTACAACAGATTCCTAGGACTGATCAGGATATCTTGTGTTTACCTTGATTACGATATAGTCAATACTCTGTACACCTCCCTTGTTAGGTCCCACCTTGAATACGGCAACACGGTTTGGTGTCCGATGTTCACGAAAGAGGAACAAGTTATTGGGGAACCTTCGAGATCGAACAACAAAACTAGCCCCAATGCCGAAGGACCTGTTATATTTTGAGAGACTTGCTGCTTTAGATCTACCTAGCCTCTACTAAAGACATGCTAGAAGGGATATGACATGTGTCTAGAAAATATCCAGTAGATAGCGAGTATATAAAGCCAGATAAATAACGTATTATATATATATCATTTATTTATACTATACATATTTATACAGTACAATAATACAAGATAGTGCAGAAACATGAAATATGATATAGTGATGGAAAAAACCATTAAAAAACAAAGTAGCTCCATTAAAATACATATATTATTAGACATGTAGTATCATAGAGTACGTAGATCATATAGCAAAGTAAATATATCATTTTTGCCTAACACTGTATATACTGAATATCATCTCTCATTAAACACAATTCTTTGATGACAAATGCTTTGTTCAAATCAATCATATCATCCCTGTCTGTTGAGACAAGTTGTTTCTTAATAATATATTTAGGTTTTTCCAAAATTTGACCATCATCATTTAATTTATATAGTAACATGTGTCTATTTCTAGCAACAACGGATAATGAGGTGACATATACCTTAGCACAATTATTTCACTATTCATAACACAAAAGTAAAAAGAATTTAAATATTTTTCCCACCATACAGAAAATCCAAAAATCTACAATGTGTCGTTCGAGGAACATTCCAAACACGTCGAACATATTTTCGCCAGTTATAATAAAATCTTTCAATATAGTTATCAGACAAGCTCTAAAGTGGAGAGCCATAGTAACTTTTACAATATGTTAGAAATATATAATTACTGTCACAAGAGCCACATTTTGATAAAACAAAATTGCCAATTGTTAGTATACTTCCACATGATCTTTTATTTAACTGGATTGGATCAAATTTACACTTAATTGTATTATTTACCAGAATGGCGCCACCACCATATCGTCTGCCAATCAGAATTTCGTCATTATCCATATCAGATATACCAAACACCTGAATATTACCATCAGATGATTCTAGAGAATTTATTTCATTATCAAAATATCAATGTTCTTGCAAAAACAGAATGTCACACTTAGACATTAAGGATCGAATATATTCAAGTCTACCAGTACAGTGATATCTACTATTATAAGTACATGGTATGAGTGGAGTTTGTAAATTATGAGAAGCCATTATGAGAATCGTGTCTTGCCAATCGAATCCGTCTCATACAGACTCCACAAGGCCAGAATTCTGGCTGTAACAAAATACTCAAGTCAGTTACCTTTACAGACTTGAAAGTTAATTTCGAACCTTCTTGTGATTTCTGAATAACATTACGAACTTCAACATTTTTATCCGCAACATGTGATATTTACTGGAGGGTCAAATACCTCATAAACATACAAACATACAAATCCAATAAACACTATGACCTACTCGTCACTATTATAACAATTTACATCGGCGCTTTAGCAGACCGTTATGGCGGAATTGCCGTTCTATATATTAACATTTTCAAATCTGACCTAAAGTCTGCTATACAAACTATAATTATAATATAGAGTTTTATTAATGACAAGGAGACTAAAGTTAGCCTTGAATGTCATAGTACAGACTGGACATAACTGGACCTAGGAAAGATAATTCTATTCCCACAAACAACTAAGGTGAATTATATATACAACTAAACTTGTTATATAAAACACACCAACCACACGAGCTGTGTCCAATGCCACCGTTCGAGATGCGATGCAGGGTTTCTATTCCTGAGTCAGGAGTACATGCTTTAAGAGCGTACTGTGTCTGCTACAGTCATTTAAATGCTGGATAACCAGGCCAAACACTTAAACGGCGTGCCTCCAAAGACGCAAATAGTGCACGGAATATACAGCTCTAGATCAACTTTTCTTAGAACGCATGGACCTGGAAACATACAGTCTCCACGCATAGAAAAAGGAACATCTCAACCGCAGGATAATATGCCTTGTGATATTTGCTGGAGGGTCAAATACCTCATAAGCATACAAATCCAATAAATTCTATGACATGGTATGAGTGGAGTTTGTAAATCATGAGAAGCCATTATGAGAATCGTGTCTTGCTAATCGAATCCGTCTCATACAGACTCCACAAGGCCAGAATTCTGGCTGTAACAAAGTGTTCAAGTGAGTTACCTTTACAGTGACTTGAAAACTCATTAATTTCGAACCTTCTTGCGATTTCTTGCGAACTTCAACATTTTTATCCGCAACATAAGAACTAACGTCACCTACTGTAATATCACTGTGTACACGGTACACAAACACATCCATACTTGGTTGTTAGGCTATCAGCTGACTGTGAGGTACATTTTCAGGTATTCTGGAATCAGATCTAGTTAGCTGTTTAGTATTTGTCTCAGTCACTATACGCTGTATGCTAATATTCGGCCTCAATGATGGCGATACTTTAACATGTGCTGGTTTAGATGCAGCTGACACAGCTCTATCTGTCACTACATTGACATAGCTTGTGACCTTACCCATCTTCTCACCCTTGGTGATGGTCTTACATACATTAACACTCATGGACTCCTCGAGTTGCTTTATTCAGCTTTCCATCACAGACATTCACTCATACATAGATAATGCATTTGTCTCTGCAGGGATTACCTTTGTGGAATCCTGTTTGAAGTTAAAAAGAAATAAAAGAAAACGAACAATATTAGACAATAAGATAACAGCATTAGGATAAGAAACTCCTGGAATATTCTGTCTGTTAAAATGGTGATTTCCAAAATTAAATATTTAAAAATCCAGAATGGTGAAATATTAATGTCAGTACGGATACAGCCTGCACATGTAACATAAACACGTCCAACTTAGATATATCTCGACCAGACACAGGTTATATAATATAACAACAATCTGTAATGTACGAGGTATGGAACATTTTCGTCGCCTCTCTCTCTCTCTCTCTCTCTCTCTCTCTTCTTAGTTAGCCAAGGTAACCTAAGATGTAGCTCTAACAGACATCTCTCTGAGGTAGCCATGGTAACCAAAGACCAAACTCTAACATACATCTATCTGAGGTAGCCATGGTAACCAAAGACCAAACTCTAACACACATCTATCTGAGGTAGCCATGGTAACCGACATCTTCTTGTGCCAGTTCTTGATCAGAAAGTATACTTTGTTACTTGACCTAATGATTACAGACGTTTGTTAATATTAATTCACAATTAAACATTGAGGATGGTAACTTCACCAACCAACGCTGAGACATTATCTGCAGCTAAATGTGCTGCTTCGAGCCAGCCTTCGTGATAGATTGAGGTTGATGCCGGGATATCTTCCGACATATAATGATGTTCTAACTATCTATCCAATATAACAAGACTTCTCTAATCAATACATAGATCTGGATGGACTCCGAGGTCTACATAATGAATCCTTTTAAACAACTACATGATTTTCTACAGACATTCTATAACCTTCTATATATTTATTGAGTAGCGTTTTGAGGTACCTCATATTTTTACCGGAGAGGAAATAGACCAAAATGATATGAAATATATATCAGTCTACCATATATAACGTGCTGTAGTTAGCTATCTTGATACTTATTACTTAAAACAATACTTTTGTTTATGTTAGGCTACTTAGCTATAGTACCAATAACAGCTGGTGAAGTCTTCATTTTGTGACAATACCAGCGGCTATTAGCCTGTCGTCGTCTCAACTGCGTACGCACGTGGATACAGCCACAACGATGAGGTCACCCCCTTTATTTTAGCAGCTGTCCCAGCTGGTACAAACTTGACAGATTAACTACGCCAAATGAGGATCCAATCAGTAACTGGAGAAGGGCATTATACACAAGGACGTGTGTGTGTGTGTGTGTGTGTGTGTGCGTGCGTGCGTGCGTGTGTGTGTGTGTGTGTGTGTGTGTGTGTGTGTGTGTGTGTGAGACGAAACTCTGCTTTTGTTCAACTAAACTATCTTAATATATGTGTCAGATCATGTTACAAATCCTGTTTCACGAAATCAAAATACTAAGTGCAATATCACCACTGTATCGAAGTGATTTGATCCAAAATTACATATTGTACAAAGTTATTAAAACGCATTTATGTAAATTAGTTTATTTGTGATATATATTCAATATCTGCCGACGTCCGACGCTATACGTCGTCTATTTTAGAATCCCTCGTTGCCTATTTCATCGTTCGGCTACTTTGGTTTTGGCATAAAAGTGACCTAGAATGCACTCCTTTTCCCATTTTTTTGAGTAGCGGAGGAAACCCATCTTTTCCAATAGGGGAAATAGACCAAACTGTTGTTATGTGACTACCACTACCAACCACCCCTTTATTAGCTCCCTTGCTTTTTCCAAAAAATCCCTTTTGTTTATGTTAGGCCGCTAGCAATGACATGGGGGTTTTTTTGGCCAATCCCGGGGATTACCCTGCTGTCTAACTGCTTTGGGGGTAAAAAGTTTCCCCCTTTATTTAAATTCCCACGGGAAAAGGTTGTGTGTTTTACTACGCCAAATGAGGATCCAATCAGTAACTGGAGAAGGGCATTATACACAAGGACGTGTGTGTGTGTGTGTGTGTGTGTGTGTGTGTGTGTGTGTACTTACTTACTTAGGTTTACTTAGGTAGATAGTGGACGTAGGTTGTTAGTCCTGTGTGTCCAGATCCTCATCCGATTTTGAGCAGAAATTTGAGACTGTTAGTTCATAATTAGCTGTGTGATCCAATCATAGTACATCTATTATAAAACGCCACATTCTGGGCCAGAAAATGTGGCTATATAAAGAGGCTGGGGTTTTAAAGAGGTCTGACTTAGGAAAACAAATTAACAATTTAAAATGCAACTTATTTGGTTTATCTATGCTGCTTATTAATGTCAATGTATATTAATTAATAACACAAGACACTCGTATTCACACAAACAAAAATCAGTCTATTTATGTTTCTTGATGAGTGGGGAGTTATAATTCGATTAAATCTAAAGGCCGATTTATTGTAGAAATAACTGAAATAATTTTTGGCATGGTGTTCAGGTGGATCGGCGCGAAAATAATAATAAAAAGAATAAAAGTCGATTTTATTTTCCAATGGCGGGTTTCAACTGTTATCGGCGGCTTTGTAAAACGAGCATTCAATGGCCTTAGATGGGAATATTGAAAATACCTTTTGTGAACCATTATTTGGTGTTTGCATGTGAAAATGTTTATTATCATTATTTTGGTCTGAAAGAAGCCGTCTGCTACCTAAAAAGTTTCATTTTCCACCAAAATTGGAATCCGGCAAGACAATGTACGGAAAAACCTCAAAGCTAAAAATGGTGAGTGGGTCAAAATCTCTCTTGTGAAAGACATGTTTCATCCCCACTCACTAATATCTTACATTGCAACCCCCCATGATTTCCTTTCCTGATTTTCCGGTTTTTCTCTCAGAGGCCAATCTCATGCCTGGTTCTTACATGTAACTTGATAATTTTCATGTCCTTAACATCAATAGTCAATTTTCATATCTCTTCTTAATAGGTAGTAGCAAAACACCAACTTTTATTTACTAATATTGTGTTGGAGATTACAGCAGGCAAACCACAAAATAAATAACGTCACATTAATCTAGTCAATATGGAGTATATCTGCTATATTATAATTGGGCAATGAAGATACATGGCTGTGCTATGGTGTAATGACAATTAGATCACACACCAATCAAACACTACCATGTATTACTTTATTGAACAGCAGTATCTCTTCACAATCACAGTGATACATAGCTCATGTTACAGACTACATGATGTTGCTAGGAGTATTCAAACACGTTTAGACACAATTATCACCCTCCTCGTAGTTGATTGGTTATTTGGCAGTATTGTATTGCAAATGTTGCACAACAAAGTAGTCATTAGAATGTCATGTATCACTGTATTGATACCAGAACTTAACAATGAAGTAATCTCACAATGTTTGGAATAACATAATGAGTTATTGACATAGACTTTCAATCAGTTTTTGGACAAGATTCATAATTAAATAACTTAGTTATATGTTTATATTGGTTGTAAACTGTTAGTTATTTAGAATAATCTCTATTAATTGAGTATTCTCATGAAAATTTCCATCAATTTTAGTTTCTCCCATAGCAAAAAGTAGTTCTATCTCATTGGGGGAAACTGGGTAATTACTGTGGTTTTTACCGTTATAGGGAGAAACCTGCCAACCCTTGATCTCATCAAGGAGGCGAGCACTGGTAGTGTTAAACGGCATCGAGAAGAACCATATGCACGAAAAAAAGTTTTTATGTAATTCTATTTCATTTCTATTAGGTCGTATATCAATAAATCTGTAGAGGCTCCAGGTGAGTCCAGAATTTCTATACTAGCACTCAGAGAAGTGAAATATAAGCCATGTCTGCTTGAATTAATTTGATTTTACTGTGATATCATATAAGTGATTATCGGATATTCATATTAGTTGGAAGACTATCTTGGGTTATCGTTAAATATTGTGTTTATCAGTGTATGTGAGTAATAATTAGATATTTAGTCAATATTTAGAAAAAAATCTGAGTGATTCGGATATTTATTCACAATGGTTAGGAACGGTAAGAATCGTGATTTGCATCTACAAGAAATTAAGTACTATCCCCAGAGTGACAATGGCAAGTACATATACTATGATATAGGCTTTTATCTAGTGATTTCTTATATACATATAATATACACCCATGTTTGAACAATCACTCTGCAAAATAAGTACCTTTCACTAAAAAATAAGTACCTTTCCATTCGTTGTGGAAATGTTGAGCTTGAAAGTATTATTTTAACCAATGATTTGTTATATACAATAATATACAGCCATGTTTAGTATTGGATTTAGTCACTGAGTTGAAATATAAAATTTCTATCCCTGAAAAGGCATTGAAAGAGTGCCATGATGACCATTGGTGGGCACTGAGGGATGACCATCACACAAAGAAAGGTGCTGGCCAGCTACTACTGGTCAAATGTGACTGATTATATTCAGACCTGGGTATGTATAATTATATTTGACAATTTGTATCAGTCATGATTACATGTGTATTTGACTATTTGTATCAGTCATGACTACATGTGTATTTGACAATTTGTATCAGTCAGGACTACATGTGTATGGGCATTGATCTCATCTGTCCCTTCCAAGCCACTGCTTCGGGCAACAGATATGTCTGTACAATGACAGACCTATTCACCAATTATTTATTTGCTAAAGCCATTCCTGACAAGATGGCTGTCAGCGTTGCCCAGACCATATGGCATATGGCTTACCTGTATGGGCCACCCCACTCCATGATAAATGACCAAGGTCGAGAGTTTGTGAATGAGGTATGTACTTGGCACACTTGATGACATTACACACAGTGTGTACAATATTACTGAGAAATCTATTTAATTATATATTAAAACCTTTTTTAACGCGGGTTTGCTTAAACCTAATATAACAAATAATAGATATGATACAATTCCCTTGATTACATGATAAATTATGGAGCTTTTGCCCATGGCATATTTCAGCTTATTGATAATGTGTTTACATTATTGGGAATACGGCACTCTGTGGCATCAGCATACCATCCACAATCTAATGGACAAGATGAGTCCACCAATAAGACGGTGAAACGTGCCTTGGCAAAGTACACAATTGAGTAAGTGTGATTAGAGTGATTAGTGATGCTAGAGCTAAATTTGTTGTTACCTATTATTGCCTTATGTTGAATGCCAATGTGTCTTGTGTAGAATCTGTGATAAAAGTGTATGTTCTTTCATACGATGTTGCAGTGGCTTTCTTACTAAAAGTTATAAAGATACTTGTATGTTTGCAAAGTATTTTTAGCATGCATTGGATTGTTTCAGTGACCAAACTGACTGGGATACATTTGTGAAGCCAGTTGTGTACAGTATCAACACATCATATCAAACTTCCATAAAACAAACACCATACATGGCGAGTAACAAAACAGTTTTAATGTAGGCTATATATTCTAGGCTCACTCTAACCATTAAAAGCTGAATAAATATGTAATGTGCATAAAGAAAATACTGGGTTAGGCATAAGAATATAATGTTGTGGTTCCGGTAACTTGAGCATCACTAAGAAACACTGCCAAATCTACTAATGGTATCACAGTTGTATATCAGGGTCCAAAATACCTGGTCAGCATTGACGAACTGAATTAGTGAAGGGCGACTATGTATTTTGAACAACTAGCCCTGCATGCAACTTGACCGTTTCTGTTTTACGAACATCGTTTTTTATTTTCATTCAACCATTCTTTTCCATGGTTCAGTCACTAAGCACAAATCTATAATGATAATATATTGGGTAGTTCCATATTCAGAGTTTCAGTTCATATTTGCAGGAGTTTGAGGAAATATCAATTTCCAAATGGCATTACTTAACGTATAGACTCTGCATTATCACACAATAAATCTGACAGCATATGAATCTCTTAGCAAAAATTGGCAAGAACAAGAAAAGCAGTTTTACCATAGTTTCGCACTAGCATAAGCATTGGGCATGCTCGCTAAGGTTAGCTGGAAAGTGGAAAATAATTATGTTGGAAAATATTCAGTGGCAGCAGAGAGTTGTTAGCAAAAGTCATGGAGAAAACAATGTCAGATAGAAACGATTTCCTCTACAATTTTTTTTTCTTTTTAATCAAGCTCACAAAAAATTTGTAATTCTGTCATGCCTATATCAGTGCCATTTTGATTGACACGTGCCAAGATCATATCGACAACATAAACATAATAACTGATAAAATGTGGCATTATTTTACGGGTGTACCACCACTACCACCCAGCAAGAAAATGAAGACTTCTGAGGAGAAGCTGAAGATACAATGGTTGTATGAGATCAGTAAACGGAAAGAGGCGTTTAACCCAAATTGGAAAGTTGGCCACCCATGGGTGGGGATAGTAGATGAAGAGCTGGGCAGTTCAACATCGGACGCTCCATCCACGTCCAGCCAGGCAAGTACGATGATATGCACAACGTGCAGCGCAGCTGGGAAGATAGACCCAACCACTTTGCGTCGGGATACCAGTCATTTAAGCTGGAGAGCATAAAGATTCACGAAGCCTCAAACAAACATACTGTTGCTAAAGAGATTTTCAGGTCCATTGAGGCCCCGAAAAAACAACTGGCTCATCAAAGGCTAACCATTTTGAGCAAGGATGATATAGAGAAATTATCACACCTATTTATAACCTGCCACGCACTAGCCATGAAAAACTGCCCTTTCTCAGTTTTTGTTTGGCTTTGTGAGTTAGATAGACACAAGAGTGTTATACTAGGCAAAACGTATATGAATGAGGAGTCAGCAAAGGAGTTTATCAGGCACATAAGAGAAGTTGAAAGAGAAAAACTCCAAGATGATGATCGTGAAAACATCATCAATGTTCCTGACTTGCTGCAAACTCTTCCAGCATCCAGCGCTGAAGTCGAGCGAAATTTTAGTCAACTAAAGTTGATTAAAACCAATCTAAGAACACAACTCACTGAGTGCAAGTTAACTGATTTGCTGTCAATTAAACTTTTGGCTGCTCCTATCTCATCATTTGATCCAGTCCCAGCAAATGAACACTGGAATCGAGCTTCATCCCAACCACGAAGACCAAATCTGCATGATGATGTATTCAAGTCACAGGTATTGGTTGATGGTGAGACCTCCAATGAACTGAATCATACAGTTACTGATGTAGCAGAACCAGTCACTACAACTGGCGAATCCACTGACTTTGTGTCTGCTGTAGTTGATGCAGATAATGCACCAGATTCTGAATCAGCAGATGATTTGGAGAATGAGAACTCTGAGTTCATTGAAAAATACAATTATATTGCTTGGTGATGATAGGGTCAACAAATTTTGGCAATGTGGTGCGTGAAGTAAATAAAGAAATTATCTAACATGATCTTGGTCTCTTCATAGCGAGGTTAATGTTGAGGTACATACAAATATTTATTTGGCAACAGATACATAATATAGAATATACATATTGGATATACATATTGGGCTCCATCATCTTGTACATGCACTGAAATGTAATGCCATCACAACAGGACATACATGCCGTTGTTATTTGTGTAGATCCTACATATGGGCAGTAATCATTGAGTGACAGCCAGTAACTCAGGCTGTCCCAACAATAGTGTAAACATTTATGATTCTCTGACCCCACAAAATAATCACACTCTGAGTGTCCAGGTAGCATCCTTTCTAAAATGTAGAGTCATCAATCCATATGGTATGGCCTTATTTCCAGAGACAGTCTGGGTGTGATGACTGTGACTTGTTTGCCATAGCATCTCCCTATGAGTTGTGTCAGGGTGAGGACCCAACCATTCTAAAATTTAATCAGTTACAAATGAGATCCCATCTTATATCGTGTTATTTTAATGGAAACATTTCTGCTTTCCCCAGTACAGCACGTCAACCACATCATCCTGTAAAGAAGGACAACATAAAAATCTTCCGTTCCTGCAGACGACCATTCCGGGCCAAGGTAGATAGTATGGTGGAGTGCAGCTCATGCAAAGAGTGGTTTTATGAGGAGGTGAAGGAGTCTAATATTGAGGTAGCTAAACAATTTAATAATTATTTTACCTTTTAGTGAGAGTCTTCTTTGTTTCCACATTGACAACAGTTTTAATTTTCTTGATTTTTGGTTCATAGTTATACTTGTAGTTATCTTCTGGTGTCTGACAAATAGTAACTCCTAGTGTTTTGATGGGACCTTCACACCATGTTAAATTGTATTTATTTTTAAATTGGATATGTTTTCCTATTATAAAAGCCTGAGTTTTGTCCATATTTAGTCTTAAACCAGAGCACAGATGGAATTTCTCTAGTGTATCCATTACATGTTGTATTGATTCAGTGTTATTCAGAAATAGTGTTGCATCATCTGCAAATTGACTAGTCTTTATTTCTCTGGTTCTCAATCACAGACCTTGTATTTTCTTGTTATTGCGAATAGATATTGCTAAAATCTCAACAACCATTATGAATAAATAAGGCGATATGGGACATCACTTTCTCATGCCTCTATGTATATTAAAGTAGGGGGGAGAATTATCCACTATTCATAAGGGTGCTTTGAAATTTATTATAGGTAAGTTTGATCCACTTTTTGAAAATATTTCCAAAAATTACATTTTGTGAGTATTTTCATTAGAAACTTCCTGATTTAGCTCAAGAGATCGGACATGTTTCGAAGCCTGATGTCAACATTCGCTGATGTTGTTGAAAATTGTCACTGGTAAAACATTTCTGGGCATACAGATTTTTATATAGTAGAATTGTATATATTGAAAATGCATATATGAGAATTATATATATATGAATTGCATATTTAATTATATGTTAGAATTGTATATAATATATGTATATTAGAGCTGTGTATATAAAAAATGCATATATGATTGTATATTACAATTGTGTATATTGTAAATGCATATATCAGAAATGCATATATTAGAATTGTATATATCCCTATTCATTATCAGTCAATTGAACATTATGATAGCATATTAAATATATATATATATTAGAAATGTGTGTGTTTGTTTCTATATCAGCCATACGTTGATCATTCCTGGATCATGCACACATACATACACACACACAAGGTTTTCTCTACCGAACATGCCATATATTCAAAATTTATTTAGTATTAGTTTCCACAGGGAAACTATATATTACAGACCATATACATCTCCCTCATTTGAGGTTGCCAGCCATATAAAAAACTGCCATTTTGGCTATTATTATATATATATATATATATATATATATATTAATAATATATAATTTTAGTTTTTCCTAATCAATGCCCCCAAAATAAAGAAAATACAATGTATAAATAACATAAGGATATCTTGCATGTTGTCAATATATTGCAAGACCTACTTTATTTCATTTGTCATACCAAGTAATATATTTTCTTGTATTATGGTGTATTGTTTAAGTGAAGTATGACAATGAGTGCTAACATATATCAACCTTTAATTATAGTTTATACTTAGAATCAACAGGAATATTTGTCATCACAAACAAGGGACATATATGATGGTTGTTTTTTACATGTTTGTTGTATGTCTTTCCGATTTATTAATTTCTGAGCAATGTATAGAAAACGAAATTTAATAATAAATAACAATAAACCACAACCATTCATTCACAGCTACACACACACACACACACACTAGTTAATAGACATAGGCCCACTTATTGTATGTGAGCATATTTGTATTAATTCCAATCCTTTAATAATTGGATATTTAAAAACTATTTGATCCGAGGATCAAGTTTCTATATTAAGTTATTTCTTTGTACATTCAATTTTATCACATGAATTGTGTGTATTAAGAAGAAGAAGAATATAAGTAAAGTAATACACACTAACAATTTTATCATATAAATTGTGTGTGTACGCGCAATATGTGTATTAACAATTGTATCATATGATATATATGTCGATGATTATGATAATGCTGGTACATTTCAAACTTGTATTCAATTATTTTAGCCTTATATATATATATATATATATATATATAATACACACTAAACAGGGTGATATATATAATACACTAAACAAGGTGTTAAATTCTTAAATTGTAATGAATGCCGAAGTAATATACACTAACCAGGATGTTAAATTGCAATGAATGCCGATGAAAAGCCAAAGGTACTTATTTTACGTCAGGGAGATATTTTTTACTCGTTACTGAAAAATAAGTATTTCTGCGCATGCGCACTACATGCAATAGGACCAACTTTTGCGAGGTACTTATTTCGCAGAACACCAACACTTGACTCCACAGCCGTCATGTTAATGTATGCCACTTGCTCCTAGTGGGCCCATTCAGTTGTGGGTATTAAGGTTCGATAAGTGAATATAATCCGAGATAATGATTTGCTGCTGCACTTTTGGGTGTTCAAATCGACAATCTGCAAAACTACGGACAGAGCTTGGGATATCGTTCTACGGGTTATAATTTTACGACTTGTAGTTTTCGTAAATTTAAGAATTTACGCGTAAAAATATGTCGATGCAGCGTTGACTCGGTGTTGATGTTGACTGTCCCACACTGTCGACACTGTTGTTTACATCAAATAACAGTCAATAGCTTACGCTTTAGAGCAGTTGAAGTGATCTGAATCTCCATTAATGGTTTGTTTTATCTTATCGAATAATTCTGGGCTTGTTAAATGTTATAAAAATATTTCAAAACATATCAGTATTATAATAGTGATAACAACTTGTTTTAAATTATTATCACCAAGCCATACTATGTTATATATCATTAGAAACGGCTTTACAAAGGTATAATCTTGGTGCATCAATTATTGTCATATGATCACCTAAGAGCCTACTTTATTGATTTTTTAGCATTATTGTACTTGAGATTTTTTCTGCCACAACAATTCACATATATGTCACCATAATCCTACCATAAATTAAACCTTAATAGGCAATAAATAAGTATGTATTTCTTATCAAACACTCTTCCATTTTTGCTAATAAACCTATCAAATACACCATATTGTTTTGTTTTTCTGATATGAACCTGATGAGTCTTGAATGGCATGGACATTTAATGTAGCACCACAAGTGATGTCTTTAATAAACACACATTCATCAACCCAGTCAATTAGCTGCAGTATCTTGAACATCTCTCCAAATCCCTCAATAACCATTCCTAACTCCAAAATTATTCGGCCCTCCCTCCACGAATTTTTCACAAATACTGAGTCCTCCATTTCAATTTCTCACAATGGTCGGTGAAATCGTGATCAAGAATAACACTGGTGATGTTATTTATCAATTTAGGTTTAAGTTGCTTCAAAGAATTTACCCTTTTCGCTTGTTTTTCATTGCAAAAACGTCCTCAATGCGAACAGAGTCTGGTCAGTGCGTGGGGCACATAATGAAGTGAGCTCCGGTGGCCTAGCGAATAAGCACTCTGCACCTGGTGCCAAGGGTTACAGGTTCAATCCCAGCAAGAGGTCGAAACTTTTCCAGAAATTAATTTCTCGGCTCACAACATCGTGGGTGGCTGACCACGTTAAATGCGCTGCCGTCTCCACTGAATTATTAAAAATACAGGGGGACTTTAAAACCCCGAGGACGTAAAACACTCTGGCAGTGACCACCCTCGGGGTATTTCAGCTCCATCTTTCCGTACTGCTCCCCTGTGAGTGGTGGGGGAGGACATTCCCAACTACTCTAACATAGAGGCTGTGCCGATTAAGCGACAGCCTGGGGATTCTGCCCCCCCCCAAAAAAAAAAAAGAACATTTCTAGCATGACGTAAGAATAATAAATTATGCAGTTGATCAATATGAAGAGCATTTTTTCTTGACAAACAAGCAAGGGTAATAATAACTGCATCATCATCATCACACATTTTGTAATTATATAAAAATATAATTGACCCATAAAACAAACCAATGTTGTTCAAAATTGTAAAGTATTTCTGACTTAAAGTCAGCAATTGCAGTACAATTGCAATATTATAATTACAGCTAATATTAACTGATATGCGACACATTTATATTAAACACAGATTGTCGGCAGTCATTATTCTCCCGCAATAACAACTAGGTTTACATTTAGTCAAATATTTACTATCGCTGCCCGTCACCCATCGTAAGGTCCTGCCATCTGGCGACCGAAAACAAATATAGAACAATTTCACATTGCTAACATCAGATGGCAGCACCGTGAATAAACGTCGCTACACGTTACTACTAGTGAGTGGCTTGTAGATTGAAAACAACTTTTTTAGACAAGTAAGTCGCAGGTCTGTTTGTGAAAATAGTATAATGTTGTAGTTATCTAGTGTTGTAGAGATAGAATATTGTTATGATGTTGTGTTGTTATAATGTTGTTACAAAATGTGGGCTAGTCGTTATCAAAACAGACGTTCTCGAAAGAAATATATACAAAATTGACGAAATACTTCAAAATAGTATCTACTGAATATTTGTATATGATACTAATATTAGTATATGATACTTTAGTATATGATACTAACATTAGTATATGATACTAATATTAGTATATGATACTAATATTAGTATATGATACTAATATTAGTATATGATACTAATATTAGTATATGATACTAATATTAGTATATGATAGTCTGATACTATTTTTAAATATTATCATTAATCGACTACTAAATTTTATAAAAATTGACTTTAAATTAATTGGATATTATCGACACTTTTATTATTATTGTTGTTGTTGTTTTATATTGTTGTTGTTGTTTTATATTGTTGTTGTTGTTTTATGTTGTTGTTGTTGGTTGTTGTTTTTTATTATTGTTGATGATGTTTTCCCATCTTTCCGGCTGAAAAATAGCTGTAACATCAATAACGGCGAATACATTTGTATTAAATAGATAGGTTATTCCAGCTGTTAACGTCTAATATAATAATGACATCAAATATAAAACTTGTTGTTTAGGTCGATATTGCCCAAAACGCCCGCCTACCGTGTGTGTGTCAGTGTGTGTGTGTGTCAGTGTGTGTGTGTGTCAGTGTGTGTGTCAGTGTGTGTGTGTTCTCAATCCGATTAACTGGCGCTTTAGTTCGGGAAAATGGGGGAGGGTTTTATATGTCGATATTACTGATTATGTTAATGTGGAAGGTGATAATTGACAAACGTTTGATGAGAGATGTTATCATCAACATCCATTCATCGTCATCGCGTCTCCGACCAAACGATCAACATCGATCGTTATCAATCAATCTGTGAACGCTGAACCACGACGGAACTTCTCAACGTTAACGTAAAACGTCAACGTTGACCGGATAATGGAATTGGACGGATGTACGTGTCTTATCAGTCATCATCTTCACATTGCCACAATCATTATCATCATCATCAAGCCAGTGTTTTGTTTGTTTCATCAACCTAATATAAACAACGAGTGATCCTCAGACATTTTATTTGCTGGCTATTTCGGTCACGTTTATGGCGTAGCTGATGACGTCAGACTGGGGTCAGTGTTTAATTAGTTCGGTCAGCGTGCAGTTAGTTAACTTCTCTGGTTACGATGACTCACCCAATAGTGTGTTATGTGGCGAATTTGTTCGAATTTTGTTTTTGTTTGTTTAATTTTCGGGGGGCACACGTTCCCTATGAGAGGTTCAGATATGAGGAGTAAAAGACCCCAACGGGTACAAGAAAGAGGCACAACACGCCAGGGACCTGAGAGTTCTGGAATAAGACCCAGCATGCTCAAGACCCCACGAGCACGAAGCTGGTAATGAGCTACCCTCCCCCCGCCACTCATATAAAACATTATTCTTCAAATGTAGATTACCATAATCGTAACATTCTGATTAAATATGTGTAATATAAAACTAGTTGGTAATTAAATTACAAATTTATAAAAACCATTACAACATCTCCCATAAATATACTTACTAATATTTATTAGCGAGTAGTTTTGTTGTGTTTTTTTAGGGGGGGGGGGGTGCAACACGGTAACATAATTATGTATAAGTGAGGGTTTCGTGGCCCGCAGTGACTAGGTCAACCCAGAAACTTCATCCTCCTAAAGAGGACCCTGCCGCGGGGGGAGGCGTAATTTAACTAAAAGTTATGTGACTGAAACCCGGTAAGAGATGGTTCTTTAATTATATCATTTTCGTTTGAATAACGTTGCCATGACAACCTACTATTATGACGTCAACACCAAGGTAACGATCTTAAGGTAAACTTCGTCGATACATTTTTATCACAAACTTCGACAATTTATCATTATTTATCATTATCTATCGTTATTTATCGCCAAAAAATCGTCGACAAGTATATTTCTTGACTACCGACGGCACGTCAACATTTATCAGATAAACCTCGTGTTTATGTCAAAGAAAATTAAAATATTAAGATTTCTTGGCCGAGATAGTGGCGCTACCTGGTGGCTATTAGGAAGATTCCTATCAGTAAATAGGTGAATCATCGACATCATGAACATCTCTTATCACAGATAAGAGAGATAAGAGCGATATGATTTTATTATTTGCATAATGTCGGCCTTTTGATGTTGGTTATAGTTCTACTATTTAGTCGACGCTCAGTTTAAAATGTCGCCGATAATAAGTGATAGAGATATATGAAAAAAGTGTATATTATTGTTAAATGTCAACTATCTCCTGAACACAGTTTACTTTACTGATGTGAACGTCCCAGTAGATACTAAAATAAGTCAACTCTCTTAAATCGGTCTGTGTGTGTGTGTGTGTGTGTGTCAATTTATTTAAAGAAAAGTCGAAATTAATTAGGAAATAACGGCTATATTTATCAACAACGGATGTAATATGTTTATAATAACAAAATGGTTATAATAATAATAATTAATATATTACAACAAATCAGTGGAGAAAGACATCAGAATAAAGTTATGGTTGTGTCTAGTAAATACATCACACACAAAAATCATAACTTGATAGATAGTTTATTTTATTATAAATTTAAACATATATATATCAACATTTGTTATATATTAAATTAATAGACATTTCCTGGCCAGTAATACTCGTTCTTCTTGATCTGTCTAGTGTATTTGATATAGTTGACCATAATGTACTTTTTCAAGGTTCAAAGATACGTCTCGTCTGTCAGATAATGTACTTCAATGGCTTCTATCCTATTTGGAACAATGTTTCCATTGTTCATGGTATCTGACGTTCAGTGTTTTTGTTATCTAGTGTACCACAAGGTTCAGTTGTTGGTCCTCGGATGTTCACGATATATACCCATCCTCTTGGTATCATTGCGCAGCGATACGGCATTAAATATCACCTGTATATGGCCGATGGTACAGACAACCTGGAACACTGCATTACTGATTTTTAACCATAAGTGAATCAAAATGCTTTAAAATTAAATGATATTAAAACAAATAGTATCTGTTTGGCTTCATCACATTATATGCTAATTCCCTAAATCCATCAATCATCATTACAGAACGGTTCATCTTCCATTACCCGAAAAGTGTCTGTAAAAATGACAAATTAACGTGTATGAAGAAGTGACATCAGTAAACCTACTGCCATTGTAAAAATATCCACCGTCAAAAAAGGCATTGTTAACATTAGAGAATTACACTTGCTACTGCGGTCCATGTCTTTGTTACATCTAGTATATGGTAACACTTTTTGTTACGTGCCATATCTCATTATAATACAAATCGCTTTCAATAAATTCACACTGGTGCGGCTTACTTAATGACAAATATCAGAAAACATCACCATATCACAACAATTCTTCCAAAACTACATCGGCTGCCTGTAAGACGGCGTATCCATTTCAGGAGTTTACAAACAACTTACAAATCTATTAAGGGCCATGACACCTGAATACCTCCGTGAATTGGTGTCTGTTAGATAATCATCCTCATATCTGAGGTCATCCACTCAGATACCGTTCCAGGTAACCGTATCACGTTAGTAGAAGAAATTACAGGCGGAGATTATAATTACGCGGTGTAGTATTGATCTTTCAAGAAATATATATTTCTCCGGAATATTTACTGTCACTGTTCGTGGTTTAGATGGATGCGGCACGTTATCTCGTGCAGAAATTCTACTCTGTACTGGATCAGAACAGAGTATAATATAAATATTACATGTAAATATCACATATTATCAGTCCGAGTCACGTGAACTTTCATTGTCGTAAAATATTGCATCATTAAGATTGCATTATATTAAATAGTAAATGCAATTTGTGGATACGCGGCATTTTGTTTTCATTTAATTTGTGACTCGTGTGTATGTGAGAGAGAGAGAGAGAGAGAGAGAGAGAGAGTTACAGTTAATCTATATAATCAGGTAATATGTATATTACTTGAAATATTCATGTAATACGTTTACTGCTAACTGAGATTTAATACAGATTACCTGAAAATTCAGGTAATACACATATTACCTGATTATACAAATTAACTGTAACATAGATATATAACTCAGGCATAAAGATGTGTGCAAATAAAATATACCCTCTTCAATGTTCATTCGTTGAAGCGATTATGGTGGCTTGTGTGTCTCAGTGACCCAGAGAAGTATGTTACCATGAGTTTTGACTTCTGTTAGAGACACCCAAGCTGGATTGGTCAATGAGTTGTATGAGGCTTGACTGAGGGTGAGATACCCCGAGTGCTGAAGTCAGAGCTATTGTCCGCATGAGTATGTTCTTTGTGTCTTTTTTTGACGTTTTTCTCTTCAAAATAAAAAAAATGTGATGATTTTCCAACCTTCTAAATATCTATATTTGTTTCTTACCAAAAAGATAACCATAAAATCTGATATTGAGCTATAAGGTGTTAGAAGATCAGATAATTGAGAGTCGTAAGGGGTTTAAGTAATAGTGTATTATACGATCAGATATTGAGGGTATGAGATCCTGTTTAGATACATGTTATTAGATCAGATAGCTAGCTGTAAAGTGTCGATCTTCCGAAAGCATTTGACTCTGTCGTGATCTAGATAGCAAAGAAAATGACATCAGATTATTGCAAATTATTGGTATGAGTATGACTATTTCACACACACACACACACACACACACACACACACACACACACACACACACACACACACACACACACACACACACACACACATATATATATATACAGAGAGAGAGAGAGAGAGAGAGAGAGATTATGGCTAAGTTAGTTAGACATTGTGGGTGGCAAGACCACACACATAGTATGATATCACACCACACAAGACAGTCCAGCTACAGTACTAACACACACACACACACACACAAACAAACACACACTCAATGGGGGGAGGGTTGGTTTTCCGCCGTGAATGATCGGTGATAATTGTTTATTTGCTGATAAAATATTTATCTCTGTCAGAGCGTTTAAGATATTGTGTTAACCTTTGACACAAAATGTTAATAAAATTGTTAAAGTCACCGAGAAAAAGAGATGTCATAAAATCGAGTCTCTCTCTGTGTCTGTCTGTCTCTCTCTCTCCCTCTCTCTCTCCCCCCTCTCTCTCTCTCTCTCTCACTATATATATATATATATATATATATATATATATATATATATATATATATAAAAAGAAATTAATGTCTATAATGTCATTTAACATAAATATTTACGTTTAGTTAACAGACTTCATTAGCTAAAATGATGTCTAAGACTTGATGAAAGGGCATAACCTCTAACTTACTCATCTTGCTACTCACAATTACCCTCTCAAATCAACCTTCAGTCATCACCCTATCAACACTTAACCCCCATCCCAACCTTCATAATACTTTTTTCCCTAAAGGCTAAACTCTCACCCCAGCCTTTCTAATACCCTTTTCCCTAGACTCTCACCCCAACCTTCAGTCACGTTCCTTTTTTCTCTAGTCTCAATACCGCAACTTTTTGTCACATTCTGTTTTACAGTAATCACCCCCATCTCAACCTTCACATATATTCCATTTACCCAAGTACCCCATCCCAACCTTCACATATATTCCATTTACCCAAGTACCCTATCTCAACCTTCACATATATTCCATTTACCCAAGTACCCCATCCCAACCTTCACATATATTCCATTTACCCAAGTACCCCACCCCAACCTTCACATATATTCCATTTACCCAAGTACCCATCCCAACCTTCACATATATTCCATTTACCCAAGTACCCCACCCCAACCTTCACATATATTCCATTTACCCAAGTACCCCATCCCAACCTTCACATATATTCCATTTACCCAAGTACCCTATCCCAACCTTCACATATATTCCATTTACCCAAATACCCCATCCCAACCTTCACATATATTATCTTTACCCAAGTACCCATCCCAACCTTCACATATATTCCATTTACCCAAGTACCCCATCCCAACCTTCGCATATATTACCTTTACCTAAGTACCCCATCCCAACCTTCACATATATTACCTTTACCCAAGTACCCCATCCCAACCTTCACATATATTACCTTTACCCAAGTACCCCATCCCAACCTTCACATATATTACCTTTACCCAAGTACCCCATCCCAACCTTCACATATATTACCTTTACCCAAGTACCCCATCCCAACCTTCACATATATTACCTTTACCCAAGTACCCCATCCCAACCTTCACATATATTACCTTTACCCAAGTACCCCATCCCAACCTTCACATATATTACCTTTACCCAAGTACCCCATCCCAACCTTCACATATATTACCTTTACCCAAGTACCCCATCCCAACCTTCACATATATTACCTTTACCCAAGTACCCCATCTCAACCTTCACATATATTACCTTTACCCAAGTACCCCATCCCAACCTTCACATATATTCCATTTACCCAAGTACCCCATCCCAACCTTCACATATATTCCTTTACCCAAGTACCCCATCCCAACCTTCACATATATTACCTTTACCCAAGTACCCCATCCCAACCTTCACATATATTACCTTTACCCAAGTACCCCATCCCAACCTTCACATATATTACCTTTACCCAAGTACCCCATCCAACCTTCACATATATTACCTTTACCCAAGTACCCCATCCCAACCTTCACATATATTACCTTTACCCAAGTACCCCACCCGAATCTTACCTTATTCTCTATCCCTCTCCAAAATCTTCTGTCATGTTACCTTTTACCCTAGTCCTCCACTCCAATCTTCAATCATATTAAACCCCCCCCCCTCCCCACTCTAGAGTGTACTCTTTAGTCATCTGCTGATTTACCTTTTCTTGTAATATCATATTTGTTATTGTTTGTTGTTATTGTTTGTTGTTATTGTTTGTTGTTATTGTTTGTTGTTATTGTTTGTTGTTATTGTTTGTTGTTATTGTTTGTTGTTATTGTTTGTTGTTATTGTTTGTTGTTATTGTTTGTTGTTATTGTTTGTTATGTTATTTGAAGTAGTGCTTGTTGTGTCGTTTGTTGTGGCGCTTGCTGCGCTTTTTGTCGTGGTGCTTGTGTGGTTTACTGTGGTGCTTATTGTGTGACCGCCGCGGTGCTTGTTGTGTGACTCGCCGCGGTGCTTGTTGTGTGACTCGCCGCGGTGCTTGTTGCGTGACTCGCCGCGGTGCTTGTTGCGTGACTCGCCGCGGTGCTTGTTGTGTGACTCGCCGCGGTGCTTGTTGTGTGACTCGCCGCGGTGCTTGTTGTGTGGCTCGCCGCGGTGCTTGTTGTGTGACTCGCCGCGGTGCTTGTTGTGTGGCTCGCCGCGGTGTTTGTTGTGTTGTTTGGTGTTGTGCTTGCTGTGCTGTTTGTCGTGGTGCTTATTGTGCTGTTTGTCGCTGTGCTTGTTGTGTGACTCGCCGCGGTGCTTGTTGTGTGGCTCGCCGCGGTGCTTGTTGTGTGGCTCGCCGCGGTGTTTGTTGTGTTGTTTGGTGTTGTGCTTGCTGTGCTGTTTGTCGTGGTGCTTATTGTGCTGTTTGTCGCTGTGCTTGTTGTGTGACTCGCCGCGGTGCTTGTTGTGTGGCTCGCCGCGGTGTTTGTTGTGTTGTTTGGTGTTGTGCTTGCTGTGCTGTTTGTCGTGGTGCTTATTGTGCTGTTTGTCGGGGTGCTTGTTGTGTGACTCGTCGCTGTGCTTGTTGTGTGACTCGCCGCGGTGCTTGTTGTGTGGCTCGCCGCGGTGTTTGTTGTGTTGTTTGGTGTTGTGCTTGCTGTGCTGTTTGTCGTGGTGCTTATTGTGCTGTTTGTCGCTGTGCTTGTTGTGTGACTCGCCGCGGTGCTTGTTGTGTGGCTCGCCGCGGTGCTTGTTGTGTGGCTCGCCGCGGTGTTTGTTGTGTTGTTTGGTGTTGTGCTTGCTGTGCTGTTTGTCGTGGTGCTTATTGTGCTGTTTGTCGCTGTGCTTGTTGTGTGACTCGCCGCGGTGCCTGTTGTGCGGCTCGCCGCGGCCGAACCTTTACGGCGATGCTTCCCGTGTAACAGTCTGTTAACCGTTTTCGTTCGACTGTAGGCACGGCTGTAAGCCGCAAAATGATCACGCGATATAGAATCAATTAACGCTCGCTGATTGTTGTTTGTATTAAAGCCGTCATACTTGTACACGACTCCCCGCAGACTACAGTAGAGACGCCATTCTACGGTAGAGACGCCATTCTGACGAATATTGTTTGCGTTTAAGGCGAAGCTTTAATTGAATCTCAGCCGACGACCCGGCAGCCATTACTATAGTCTGATGTGATTTGTTATTTCCGGCCGACGGGATTCTGTTGACAGAGGACACGGGCCGACATTGTGTCGGTGTTTTGAGGATAATCCTCATCAGGACTTGTGTCTATTGATAGAGCATTGTGCCGCCTTATCCCCATCCAACAGACGGTTTACGATCAACCCCCCCCCCCACCGCCCGTCCTAACGCTAACATATCTCCGCCAATAGATGGCGCCTTATCTCGGTGTCGCTATAACACCGCGATCCGGGCCTCTATATAGACCGGGGGGATGTTTATTGATGTTAACACGCCGACAGCTCCCCGAGCCGGGCGCACGTGGTCCGGGGGTCACGTGTCTTATGACCTACATCACGTGATGTATGACGATGTTGTTACGCGTCGTTTGACGTCAGCCTCCCCGGTTCTATCCAATTACGGCCGATCCCGCGTCCTCGATGCCTCGCCACGGGGAGGGGGCTACGCCGGGAGGGTAGATAATTAAGCTCAATTATGTGTCGGTGGCGTCCTCAGTTGAGGATTACTCGTTTGAGGAACATTTATCGAAATTAGCCACTCGTTTGGTCGGAGCAGATAACATTATTAGAGAGGAAAGCTGGTCAAATACTTACTGATGCTTAAAATAAGTGATAAAAATGGTCAGTTTGTTGTAAAGATTACTTGGTTCGGGTCTAAACATCATTAGGACCATCAATAACGATTATAGCACGAAGTGTTGTTGACAATCTCGGGATTACCCCCTAACAAACGACTAGAAATCTCTACAGCCACCAGGGGGCGACACCGACGTCGGCCAATACAGAGCGAGTTTAATGGATAGGCTGTTAGTGGCGATAAGAGCTCTGACAGGGGGCCGACCAAAGAGCGCAGACGAGGGGCCCTGACAACAGGCTATGGTGGGGGTATGTCACAAGAAGCCCTGAAAGAGGGTCGTGTCAAAATGCTCGAACAAAGAAACCTGGCAAAGAACCCTAACAAGAAGTCTTGACAAATATCTACCCTCGCCCCCCCCACCCCTCCCCGCCGAAAGGGACCCTGACGGTGGATCCTGTAATGTTAAAAAGGATAACGACAAGATGTCGGGATTATAAGCTCTTTCTCATATTCAAAGAATTGAGTCCGTTTGGATTCGTTGAGGGAGGATGGATTTACATGCTTCGGTAAAAGTAGCTCCCAGGTAAATCCCGTTATTACTACGCCGTTCAAAAATATGTAAAATAAATGTACAGCCTGCAATTTACAGGCTGTGACAAACAAGCGACAGCCTGTGGATACTCCCTGAATCACAATTAAGTAAACCTGTAATTCATTTAATTCAAGGTATAAAAGTTATACAGGTGAAAACAGGTGAGTGATGTCCGAACAATTTTAAGTAATATCTAAATATAAAATGGCGTTATAAATCGTATCATTTATATGTCGCTTGAGATAGGTTGATCTCAGTAGACGTCATAATGTTCAGAAAACGACTTCCAGGCTCGATCCAGGCTCGACCAAGACATCTCTCAAACTAAGTAAGATCATATGCATAGGTCGGTCCTTTGAGTACAACACCAGCCCCCCCCCCCCACAGGCCCGCCATTTTGAAGGGCCCCACGGATCCCAGCCTAATTAATTTAATTATATTCGTAAAAGGCTTTTAAGGCCCTGTGCTAGCTGAGTTTGCCCTGGATCTAGCACACGCCAAGAGATAGCCCTGCTTTCTTATATCAGCACTAATTCGGCATAAACCTTAGAACAGCATATGAAAAATAACACTGACAGTCAGTCCTGATACTAAACCTCGTCAGATAAAATCCCTGACGGTGGGCCCTGATATGGTAATATTTAATCATATTGATTCGACTAGTTTTTAAAAAATATAATCTGGACACTTCACCTCCTGTATGTATGCAAACGGTGAAAAGGTCCTGGCACAGAGAATCATAAATCATAATTAAAACATCAGGACGATTCATCAGCACGCCAGTTCTTATAGGCGACCCTTCGCATTAAACAACTGTGTGTGTGTGTGTGTGTGTGTGTGTGTGTGTGTGTGTGTGTGTGTGTGTGTGTGTTGATATATATTATATATATATATATATATATATATATATATATATATAAACCATTTGTGGGGGTCTTGCTGTGGTCAATAGCTCGAGGCCGAGCCGTATTATTGTGGTATTTAGTTTGATCAGTAGGAGACCACGTTTAATGGTTTCTATAAGATATTTAGTGAGTCAGTGACTTGGCACTAACGAGGGATGGATATAGTATTTTGATTTAGCACAGCTCGTCAATTTATCATTTATTTTCTACACATCTCTTCTAACTCTAACAACAACGCCGTCAAGCAATACAGTCAAACCCTATCCTACGTCATTATTGGTTCTTTTTTTGTTAATTTATTTATTTCACGTCATTTGATTATGAACTAGGTGACGTAGCTGAGTGACGTAACGTGGACGCAATGACGTTCTCTGGAAAATGGCGTAAAGGGAAATTTGACGTAGTCGGGAATGACGTAAAGTGGGGGTATTACTGTGTATAGGTAAATGGGCGGATTTTCTACGTGGCTTATCGGTCGCTCGTCAGCTCTAAATACTTTAGATTTAATGACAGTGTGGACGTTGTTTTTATCAAACAATGGCTGCCTACTTTGCCATTTTTGGCAGTAATAATATAATTGGTTATTGGATAGAAAGAGAGTTATAGAAATATGGCTACTTGGTTAGTGTGTTAGATGATGATTGATGTTTTACGGCCACTTTTGTGCACAAGGTAGGCTAAATGGGCCGAGTGACCTCCAAAGGTAATGAAGCGAAATCAAAGATGAAACAACCTTCAGACTGGGCTTGGCTTTTAGGTTGATGTATCATTTATTAATATATTATAACACTGTACAAGTAATTATTTATGTCAGTAATAACAGTAATAAACCTCTAAATGTCCAATATAAAGAAATAGAACGAGGAGGCCGATTTCTTGACTAATTACGTACGTCCAAGACGGTGTGAGAAACTTAACAAACACAGACTGTTAATGAACTGTTATTTATTTTAAGCATAACAAATTGCACTACAAATCATTTATGCATGATTTGTGTAACTAAATGGAATCATTATACACATCATTTATGTAACTACAGAGCAATGTCTGGAATGAAAACTACACAAGTTCATGTTACTGCTACTTCATATTATATGATGGGGAAACTTTGGTTGTTTTAATGATATAGGTAATTAATGTGATGATCGGTATAGTACCAGCTTTAGCAATAGTGATTTTTTTTATAGGGGGGTGAATGTTCGATAGTAGAATATTCACTCCGGGATGAAATATGACTGAAGTTGACGTCAATAGTTTTACAGACATGACACAAGAATATGTTCATGACCTATTTAAGTCAGCAGATAATCTAATTAATTCGAGGCAGATCTGTGATAATTCGGGCAGTTAGTTTCCCAGAAGATGATGGGTCATCAAGTCCAATTACTGACCGTGTAATAATACCTCTTCATTACCTGGCAGCTGTAATCAATTTGTTTATTCCTGAGACCCAGCTGTGACAGGTGGCAGAGTGAAGCGGACAGCCGTCCGAATGTGGCGCCCCTAGCGGTCAATGGTCGGCGCGAAAACCTTTGGATTATCTCTAAGAGGGTGCCGCCTAATCAATTTATAACGAAAACATCGGCAACATTTTGTCTTCTTCGCCTAATAAAACTCCCACCTCGGTCACGAAATGGTCTCCCGCAGCGCGCAGGCGCAGCGGCTATAAATCACGTGACCGCTTTCAACGCCACTCAATTAGCGGCAGACAAAATGAAGTATTCTCCAATCAATTAACGACAGCCGCCGACTAATAGGCAATTAACAGAACTGAGCTGAATGGAGTATTACCGAGAAGTAACACAGGTTAGAGGAGAGAAGCCACTAATCTTCCCATTTTACTGGCGGCCGTAACAAGATGGCCTACAATTGCCGTAATCCGTCAATGTCGTTAAGCCAATCAGTGACCAGTAAGGCGACACCTAGCGGCATCTCGTCAAGAAAATGAGGGTAATTTATAGAAAGATATCGCTCAAATATAACAATTATTCGGATTATGAGTTTCTGAGTAGCCATTTATAATGACTGTGACACTTATTATAGAAACACTGAGCTGATTAGCATGTTTATAGAATATTGTTGGTTTTAGAATATTGCTGTTTATAGAATACCGATGTTTATGGAATATTGATGTTTATACCCGATGTGGTGTTTATAGTGAATTAGATTCGCTTCCATTCGTTATATCACAATATCACTTATATGCTAACCTGTGATATATAATCTATGACGTAGCGTGACAAGACGCGATGTCACGTGATGTCACGTAATGTAACGTAGCGAAACGGAACATGGCAAAACATATCAGAGTAAAGGTTACAGTCCAGCAACGAATAACACAGCAACAAATAACATATCGTAGAACAATATAACACAGCAACAAATAACATATCGTAGAACAATATAACACAGCAACAAATAACATATCGTAGAACAATATAACACAGCAACAAATAACATATCGTAGAACAGTATAACACAGCAACAAATAACATATCGTAGAACAATATAACACAGCAACAAATAACATATCGTAGAACAATATAACACAGCAACAAATAACATATCGTAGAACAATATAACACAGCAACAAATAACATATCGTAGAACAATATAACACAGCAACAAATAACATATCGTAGAACAATATAACACAGCAACAAATAACATATCGTAGGCTAACATAACACAGCAAAAAATAACATATCGTAGAACAATATAACACAGCAACAAATAACATATCGTAGGCTAACATAACACAGCAACAAATAACATATCGTAGGCTAACATAATACAGCAACGATTAACGTATCATGGAATATCATAACACAGCAACGAATAGCAAATCACGGTATAACCTAACACAGCAACGAATAACAAATCACGGTATAACCTAACACAGCAATAACTTTAACCAACATCAGACATTAAGATGTGATTTGTCAATTATAGTCTTTCCGGATCTATTCTATCGAGGGTTGTGTGTGTGTTTTTGTGTGTGTTTTATCAACTTCTCGACGCCTTCCCGTTGCCGGTGGACCACCCAAAAAAAACCTCATTTATCGTCCAGTAATTTGTTGTGATGTGAGCTGTGTGTTGTCGAGAACGGCTGCCCCGACTGCTCTCAACATACACTTATAATCTTATCGTTTAGAATGACCTTCGTGTTGACTTTGATGTGGTGTTAGATGTTGGACTCTATGTCGACATTTGTACAAATCTCTTCTTTAGTTTTTTTATTGCGCAACGTTCGTGAAATATATTTCTGATAATTTGACATTCGTTTGATATCGTTATTGGTCATAATCCTGGCAAACTGGGGGGGGTGGACAGGGCCGGAGGGGGAACTTGAAAACGTGAGAAAATAGTAGTTAGGGAATAAATATTGAATGTCTGCTGCCTCCCGGGGGGGGGAGGGGGGAGGGGTTAATCCGGCGGTGTTGCTGATTTAATCATATTGGTTCGACTAGTTTTTAAAAATATAATCTGGACACTTCACCTCCTGTATGTATGAAAACGGTGAAAAGGTCCTGGCACAGAGAATCATAAATCATAATTAAAACATCAGGACGATTCATCAGCACGCCTGTTCTTATAGGCGACCTTCCCATTAAACAACTGTGTGTGCGCGCTCGCGTTGTGTGTGTGTGTGTGTGTGTGTGTGTGTGTGTGTGTGTGTGTGTGTGTGTGTGTGTGTGTGTGTGTGTGTGTGTGTGTGTGTGTGTGTTGACATGTTCTAATTGACTCACTATGTTATAATGTTTCTCCGAAGACACCAACGAACACTTTCAGGATCAGCGTGGCGTCTCAGGGGTCCTTGAACTGTTGACTCCTGCAGAGCTTGAGGTCAACTTCAGACAGCTGTGTCTGTCACTAAGATCCGGATGAGAGTAAAGTTGTAAGTGAGAAGTCTGTCTGGATCTAAGTTATCACTCAGACGTGGATACTCGCACTATATAATTCCCGGATGTTGAGGATTCACAATGTTTGTTTACATTCCAGACAATTAGATGTAATTTGTCAGTGGAGACTCTCTGTCTATGATCAGGATATTGTCTGGATGGTGGACATGTTTACGACTTGATTTGACATCTCTCTCCTCTCTCTCTCTCTCTCTCTCTCTCTCTCAATATAATAATAATGAATGATGATGATGATGATGATGATGATGATGATGAATAATAATAATAATAATAATAATAATAATAATAATAAGATGAAGAAGACGAAGAACATCGACAACAGTAATAATAGAGATATCCTCAGTACAAGAAGCCGTTATAACGTACACTATATAGTACCAGTACAATATAAGGTAGATCAAACAAAGATCTGGTAAATATTATCTTTTATTTATTGGGAATGAAATGTTGGACAAGTGATAAGAGGAGATTTAAATTTCTTAACAAATCTCTCTCTCTCTCTCTCCCCCCCCTCTCTCTCTCTCTCTCTCTCTCTCAGACGGAAAACCGAGCATACATGACACAGAGAGAGGGGGGGGCGTTTGGCGGTCGATCTACCGTGTTAACTCTATATTTAAAACTCAGTTTAACATAAATTCTGTTAATATTTGGCAAAATTACACACCTTCACCAACCTACACAATAAATACTATAATATCTAGTAGTAGATGTTTTACACGTTATATAAACTGTAATCCGTCGGTGTTATAATTTAACCACAGTCTGACGTCATATCAGA
>JAODUP010000940.1:0-67500 GCA_025642065.1 Paralvinella palmiformis | reverse complement strand
TTATTGTCAGCTATTCTTCAACGAGATTACGGTAATTTTCCCCTTGCTGAACACCCCCCCCCCCCTTATAATTCCCTTCCCCGGACAACCAGACAGACTGACAGACAACGTTGGCTGACGTAAGACCTGGATAGGATATTTAATTTAAATATTTTAGTGTTTCACGTTGATCAGAGATAATGACCTTCTCCCACGTCAGCTATATTATGTCTTAAGTGTAAACAGCCTTTGTAATTATTTAACTCACCGACAGAAACAATTGATATTGATGTATGCGTGTTGTCTCAATCCTTTCATAATATAGACTTACTCTTTTAAATGGCCAACTTATGGGACTTTATTAAATATAATATAATCTTATCTAATCTGTATTTTATTGAAAGATAATCATTATTGTGTTAATTAAATATGCATTATTATTATTATTATTATTATTATTATTATTATTATTATTATTATTATTATTATTATTATTATACTTGTTGAAACTTGTGGTAGAGATTCCTGGCTGTTGCCTATTGTACTCAGTCACCTCTTGTTTACTTAATATATATTAGTATATAATTTTTACTACATTAAGGGTGGAGTTTTGGGAGATAAATATGCTGTCTGTGATGTGATGATCTTGGCGTTCAAAATGGCGATCGACTATACGTGGTCAAGTCCCGGGTACTATTTGGGACCTTCTGGATCAGGCCCAGAGCCTACATCTCGCTGGGAAGGAAGGAGTAAGGTGAGGCCGACATATTACCATAATCACACGAAACATATCTTTTTTTAAGAATATCGCATAGATAATTGGTGATCTATAGAGAATATAAGAATTTTCTAATAGCAGAAAATGTTTTGTTATATATCTATATTACAATGACATTGTATGATAAACTAATATATTAGTATTATAAAACTAATGCATTGATATATTGATATTAAATTGACAAATCTTCGTATTATAAAGTTAGTATGTCGCCATAAAGTAGTACACTGGATGGATGGTTTGGTTTGGTTTTGTTGTTCGGGAGAATCCCCAGGCTGTCTCTTAATCAGCACAGGCTCTATCTTGGAGTGGTTGAAAAAACCTCCCCCACCACTCACATGTACGGAAAGATGGAGCCGAAATACCCTGAGGGTGGTCACTGCCAGAGTGGTTTACGTCCCCCTTTATTTTAAATAATTCAGTGGAGACGACAGCGCCATTTAACGAGGTCAGCCACCCACGATGTAGTGAGCCGAGAAATTAATTTCTGGAAAAGTTTCGACCTCTTACGGGGTTCGAACCTGGGACCGTGGGCACCAAGTACCGGGTGCTTAACCGCTAGGCCACCGGAGCTCACTACTGCTCTATATAAAGGGAATATATCCGAGAGATGCTTGTGTTTGTGGAATGTTTCGTCTATCGAGTAATTTCATTCTAGCATGAATGTCTTATTTCAGCTTGATGTAATCCCGTCCATCCTAGGTCTATGTTGTGACTAGTATCCAGAGGTCCTTTTCACCACTCACTCACTCACTCACTCACTCACTCACTCACTCACTCACTCACTCACTCACTCACTCACTCACTCACTCACTCTCTCACTCACTCACTCACTCACTCACTCACTCACTCACTCACTCACTCACTCACTCACTCACTCACTCACTCACTCACTCACTCACTCACTCACTCACTCACTCACTCACTCACTCACTAATCTATGATGCATTAGTAGCGATCTTAATTAGTTTAATTAATTTACTAATGACCCTGTCACACTGTATAGTGTATGACAGTGTATTAAAAAAATATCACTCATATACTGGTATACGCCGACATACTCTAGATATACGTCAGACATAGATTGTATACGTTTGAAGTATGGTGGCATACGGCGAGGTAGAGAATTTGTTTTAAAATGTATGGTTTATACGCTAAACAAACGTTAAGCAGATACGCTACTCATACGCTACTCATACGCTACTCATACGCTACTCATACGCTACTCATACGCCACTCATAGGTTAAATACGGTAAGTAAACGCACAATTCTCCATTTTCATGGACTTCTTGTGTGTATGAAAATTATTTTATGAATTTTCATACGCAACTCATACGTTTTTCTCATACGCTATATTGTGTGATATGACTATAAAACGAAACGGCAACAGGCCATAGACATGTTATTGCCGTATTATTGCCGTATTATCAACATGTTATTGCCGTATTATCAACATGTTATTGCCGTATTATCAACATGTTATTGCCGTATTATCAACATGTTATTGCCGTATTATCAACATGTTATTGCCGTATTATCAACATGTTATTGCCGTATTATCAACATGTTATTGCCGTATTATCAACATGTTATTGCCGTATTATCAACATGTTATTGCCGTATTATCAACATGTTATTGCCGTTTTATCAACATGTTATTGCCGTTTTATCAACATGTTATTGCCGTTTTATCAACATGTTATTGCCGTTTTATCAACATGTTATTGCCGTTTTATCAACATGTTATTGCCGTATTATCAACATGTTATTGCCGTATTATCAACATGTTATTGCCGTATTATCAACATGTTATTGCCGTATTATCAACATGTTATTGCCGTTTTATCAACATGTTATTGCCGTATTATCAACATGTTATTGCCGTATTATCAACATGTTATTGCCGTTTTATCAACATGTTATTGCCGTTTTATCAACATGTTATTGCCGTATTATCAACATGTTATTGCCGTTTTATCAACATGTTATTGCCGTATTATCAACATGTTGTTGCCGTTTTATCAACATGTTATTGCCGTTTTATCAACATGTTGTTGCCGTTTTATCAACATGTTATTGCCGTATTATCAACATGTTATTGCCGTATTATCAACATGTTATTGCCGTATTATCAACATGTTATTGCCGTATTATCAACATGTTATTGCCGTTTTATCAACATGTTATTGCCATATTATCAACATGTTATTGCCGTATTAACAACATGTTATTGCCGTATTATCAACATGTTATTGCCGTTTTATCAACATGTTATTGCCGTATTATCAACATGTTATTATCGTATTATGAACACGTGAAGGTCGTATTGTCGGTGTCTTAATTTACTGTCTACTTTAATATAATAGACACCTTGTTATTATTTATTAGACATATATTTATTAGACAATATAATCTTATCAACATGTCAACAAACATTAACAATCTGTCAGATATATATATAGTGACTAGAGGTTAGGTGTTGTAAGATGCTGTAGGGATGTTGTAGGGATGTTGTAGGGATGTTGTTTGGTATGTTATAAATGTGGTTGTCGAAAACATTCTATGTTAGTACGGAGGAGGGATGTTTGAGGTACCGCTACTGAGGTATTGTGGGATATTGTGGGGGTATTGTGGGGCGTGCTAGATAAGACTTGTCGTCGAGTCAAGGTAATTACCGGAGCAATAGGCATAAGGAGATGTTGGCGATAGACCGAGTTAGAGGTCAAAGGTTAGAGGTTAGTTCTGGTGTTGGCTAACAATAAGAATGTGTCGGTGATCGAGATCAAAGTAATGACCTTAGATGACCTTTATCTCTCATACTTTGACCAGTCAAGCATCAAACTAGTTCTAGATCCTGATATGTATCGACCAATTGTACAGTAAGTACAAGGCTTCATAGTACACGACGTGGCCATATAATACACATCAAGCACCAAAATGCACAACACAAAATATATGTATCACAATACATATAACACAGCTCCATAAAAGACAGCATATCTGTACAACACACACCATCCGTTAATTACACATCATACAAATCCACAATACACCACGGAGTTCCACAATACACCACCTAATTCCACAATACATCACGGAGTTCCATGTTACATCACGGAGTTCCACAATACACAACATTACTCTATGATACACAGTTCTAATCAGCTCCACGCAACTTGTCTCTACCACCTTCTCGCCGATCCACTTAACTGCACACAGCAGATCATGGTTTAGTCTACCATTATATCTGGGTTCGGTGCTAGTTTACTACTGGTGCAGGATGTGTCCTAACGACCAATAGATTTTGTTATCATAGAATATAAACACTAATCTCACCATCTAAATATATTTTACTGAAACAATCCTAAGAACTGATACTTGATACATCCCCCAGGGGGCGGTGTAGGCGCACAGGGTAGCTCAGAGGGGCGGATTGCTATAACAGCAAAGGCCCACAGGGGCGGATCACAGTAACAGAAGGCATATCCCGGGGGGGTTGTGGAGGGTCTGGGTCACTTGAACGGCCCACGGGCCAATATAGTGATTGATATAGATAGATCAGGTATTGTGTTATACCTAAACATATGGGTATTGGTGTATAGCACACACACACACACACACAAAACACTATATATATATATATATATATATATATTTATACACACACAAACACACACACACAATAGGTTGTGCTGATTAAGCGATAGCCTGGGGATTCTCCCCGAACAACAAAACCATAAACACACACACACACATATATATATATATATATATATATATATATATACTACACACACACACACGCATGCATATACATACAAATACACACACAAATACACAAACACTCACGCGTGCGAATGTATATATATATATATATATATATATTGAGAGAGAGAGAGAGAGAGAGAGAGAGGGGTCCTCGTCATTTCTCCACAAAATTAACAATAATTACCATAAAAACCAACATCTCCGCTGTCTACTAGTGACACCTGGTGACTATTTTGTTAACATGACACGCTAGTCTTGTTATACAAATAACTCCGATATTACTGTGATTTTCTCACCGAATGTCGACATTTCACCGCTAAATATCTACAGATCTCATTCAGCCTCTAATTTAGCGAGCTATTTGAGGTTTTCAGTCATATATCTACTATCGTTTGGCTGTCTGGTGTCTAGTAATGGCTCAATGATCAAAGAAGGTTATCTCTGGCAGTTATTTGACCGAGTTATTTACGTGAGACAGTCAGTGATGTTAGGAAATTACCGGCTGTGTGTGTATGTGTGTGTGTGTTTCTCTCTCTCTCTCTCGTGTGTGTGTGTGTGTGTGTGTAACTAATTTACCAAACCTTTACCGGCTATGTGAATATAAATCACGTGACATTTTGTTTATGTTTAGCATATTGTTAGTTTTGTATTTCTAACAATGGTACAGCAGACGACTTTTGGTAAAACAGACGACATTTGGTAAAACAGACGACTTTTCGTACAACAGACGACTCTTGGTACAACAGACGACTCTTGATACAACAGACGACTCTTGGTACAATAAACTCTTGGTATATCAGACGACTCTTGGTACATTAGACGACTCTTGGTACATTAGACGAGTCTTGATACAATAGAGGACTCTTAGTATAAAAGACTGGATTTAAAACATGGTTTGATGCAATCCCTTACTGTATGTTGTATATATGTGTGTGTGTGTGCGTATGTGTGCGTGTGTCGGGGGGGGGAGGTGTTTGGGGGCATTTAAAATCTGTTTAGTACAAACGAAATCCTCTTTTTTTCTTTGGTGTCGTGTCTAAGCATTTGAAAAGGAAGAGTCAGTTAAACTTAACAGCCGTCACCAAGATTGATTTCTCTGTTTTCGAAATTGAAAGTGGCAGATTAACCCCATATCACCACAACCCGCCCCACCGCGAAAAATCCATGTACCTCGTTGTCCGAATGTCTTTACTTAATACCGACAAGAACGAATGAAAATACAACATTTGGTTGTAATAAGAAGACGAAGAGAAACAGGAAATGTGAGGTTCTGGCTTCTTGAAATATAATGTTGTTAACAAATAGTAAACAGTATCATATATATATATATATATATATATATATATATATACATCATTACGAATTTTAAAAAGAATTTTCAAGCGCTGTTAAACAAACATTAATCAGGAAATGGATGTCGTGTAAATATGACGACGAAATAAATTGAATAAACGTCATTTTCGACATGTTTACAACACAAACGTCAGTCAGTGACGTAATTATTATCGCTAGCGCAAAATGTGCGATGGTCACGTGGCATTTCGGCGTAACCTATCCCGCCCACCCACGTCGACCACGTAGATAATGTGTCACGTGATCGGGCATGGCCAACCGTTGTGGGATAATTTATGAAAGAGAGATAGTGAGAGAAGTAGAAGACAAACAGTCAGTTAGTGAGAAGAATGGGGCAACATTTCCATCCAATCATATATATATATATATATATATATATATATATATAGAGAGAGAGAGAGAGGGGGGAGGGTGTCGTGGTATTTGGTGTGTCATGCGATATTTCTCACCAAATATCATATTTATTATTAATAACCCAAGAGAGTAGATAATTATAATATTTTTATTATTGATAATATCGTCATCAATAAAACATCTTGGTCATACATAACATACCGAAGGTATACAAATATACACGTACGAACGCATGTACACATATACACCTAAAACATGCATACGCTCACATACATATATGTACACTATACATATATATTAAACAGGTCAAAACATAAACATTATAATAACAAATATTTCATAATATTTTGACCTAGAAATAGCGGAAAATACACCAAATTATGTAATGTATAGACCCTAAACAGCCATGTTGTCGTCTGCCAAAATACAGCCGGAAGTCGCTACGACGTCATCTTCGATTGGTATTCGGCAAAGTTCCATGAACAAAATATGATGACAGACTTTAGACATTTTACATGATATGTTGTGTTGATCGTCATCAAATGTTTCCAATATTCTCTCACGTAGACGACGTCACCACACTAGTAGTGACGTATTGCGGACTCGTAACGGTTCGATGACGTCACCATCACCTCACCGAGATGAATGACGATCGTGACTTCATCGAGAGACGCCGCTCGCGTCACAACAACAACGCCTGGCCGACGCCGACTGTGACGTCACCGAGACACCTCGCCGACGCCATCGCTGCTGATGGTGGTGCCATCTAGTGGAAACGGCCGAGTTTCGCGACCGACCCGCGGCCGACTCGACTAGGACGTCTTTGTGACGTCAGTGTTCTCGTCTTCCGCAATCGGGATCGTCGAGTGGTTATAAAGTCCTTGGGCCATTAGCTGGAGTGCCAGGCCATTCCGGTGTCCGGAAGCCTTTTTCATTTTGGCGCGTTTGTTCTGGAACCATATTTTGATCTGAGATTCGTTTAGTTGTAGCTCTTTCGCCAACCTCTGACGTCTGTCTTCTGTCAGATAACGATTCTCGTCGAACTCTCGCTTTAGTGCCGCCAGCTGTTCGTTCGTGAACGCCGTACGGGGGCGCTTCTCGTCAACGTGCCGGTCGTGTCGCTTGATCTTTCGGGATCTGGGACCTAGGGAAGAGTTTAGAATCACATCATAGGACGGTGTTAGTGTCTTCTGGATCTGTTATGGCATTAAAATCTGTCAACCAATATCTGTCAATCAACACCTGTCAACCAATATCTGTCAAATAACATCTGTCAACTAATATTTGTCATTTAACATATGTCAATCAACATATGTCAATTAACACATGTCAATCAACATCTGTCAATCAACATCTGTCAATCAACATCTGTCAATCAACATCTGTCAATCAACATATGTCAACTAATATTTGTCATTTAACATCTGTCAATCAACATCTGTCAATCAACATCTGCCAATCAACATCTGCCAATCAACATATATTATCAATGCCTGTCAATGTTTGGTCAATTTTTAAATTCAATCCAAATATAAAAGATGCGCAATATAGGAAGATGGTTGTAACTAAATACCATTCGTTAAGGATGAGTCCACCCCCTTTTCCCTAAACATCAACAAGACTGTTTTAATACGAAGTTTACAGATGTGACTCCGTGTGAGCGATTATGAATGTCTTTTTGTTGTTCAAATGAGATAAATAGAATAGCTCCACGTACTGACCTGAAAAACTGCTCCAAATAAAGGTCAAGGTTGTATTATAATGTCGCAATGGGGTGTCATAGGTCAGAGTTCAGCTCTAATATACCGTAATATAGTATTTAACAGAAATAAATCTTAGACAAGTGGAGCATTGAATACACTAGGATGAGGCACTATTTAACACTATTGTGGCACTATCTAACACTATGTTGACTGAATAACTAATACAATGGTTGCACAGCATCTACGCTATAATGGCACAATATCTACACTATAATGGAACAATATATACACTATAATGGCACAATATCTACACTATAATGGCACAATATCTACACTATAATGGCACAATATCTACACTATAATGGAACAATATATACACTATAATGGCACAATATCTACACTATAATGGCACAATATCTACACTATAATGGCACAATATCTACACTATAATGGAACAATATATACACTATAATGGCACAATATCTACACTATAATGGAACAATATATACACTATAATGGCACAATATCTAATATAATGGCAAAATATCTACGCTATAATGGCACAATATCTACACTATAATGGAACAATATATACACTATAATGGCACAATATCTACACTATAATGGCACAATATCTACACTATAATGGCACAATATCTACACTATAATGGAACAATATATACACTATAATGGCACAATATCTACACTATAATGGAACAATATATACACTATAATGGCACAATTTCTACACTATAATGGAACAATATATACACTATAATGGCACAGTATCTACACTATAATGGAACAATATATACACTATAATAGCACAATATCTGATGATACATTCTCTAATATTCAGCAAAGTAGCTCAAATTACAATTAACAAAATATAACTTTTCATGAGTTATTCTATGAGGTAATTTTTACCCCTAAAGATATGTTGTTTCTGAAGTATTTCGCCCCTAAGATATGTTGTTTCTGAGGTATTTTTCCCCTAAAGATATGTTGTTTCTGAGTTCCTAAGATATGTTGTTTCTGAGGTATTTCGCCCCTAAGATATGTTGTTTCTGAGGTATTTTTCCCCTAAGATATGTTGTTTCTGAGGTATTTTTCCCCTAAGATATGTTGTTTCTGAGGTATTTCCCCCCTAAAGATATGTTGTTTCTGAGGTACGTCTCAGTTATGATCAGCGTTGAGGGTAAAGAACTCAAATCATATCCTCAGCCATTTTGTGTTTATCAATCGTTGTCTTTCCAACAATTATCACAAAAATCTCTAATCGTCATCTCAGTTATTTTATAATTATATATTTACATTATTATAATATTGTTGTTGTTATAATAATGTTATCTGACTAATTATGATTGTGTCTAGTCAATTATAATAAACTTATAGCTAATAAATGAGCTCATCCCTTATATACGTCGTACCAGGGCAACCTCCCTAAACTCTACATTTATATTGTACTCGTATTAAACCAGTCACTTGTGTACTAACTATAAAAATGTACTCAAACACGCGCGCGCATCCGTGCATACAGACGCGCGCGCGCGCGCGCACACAATCTATGGACAATTTACGCCATTAATATCTATGTTGTACAATAATATTTCAAGGTTATTATTTTTTATGTCGTCAATAAAATTGTCTTGTGTTGGATTGAAATTATTCCACGATCTCTGATCACGTGACGAAGACATTTTTACTGAGCGGCCGAAAGTCAGATGAGAAAAAAATATTATCATTTACATGTTCTGTCATATAATATCTTCTTTATGACGTGGATCACAAAACTTAAAGTAGACATGTTTAATGTTTATGCCAACATCTGTCAACATCTGTCAACAAAGATGTCTGCCAATGTTTGAGCGATTTATTTCAACTCAATCAAAATATAAAATATTTTCAGTCTCGGGGGAGAAATAGGGAAAGTTGAGGGGGGGGGATGGGGAAAATACGGAAAGGCGCGGGGGGGGGATACCGCTAGGAAATACCGAAACATGGAGTCGAAATACTCGTGATGGTGTCTATTGAGATTTTCTTATTTACTTCACTAACACCACCTAGCCATAAAAGTGGTTAACCACCCACGATACTGTGAGTCGAGAAATATTTCCAGTGAAAATTTCGAACACTTTTTCGGAAATCAAACTCTTTTAGGTTTCAAGAACGACGCCCTTAACCATCACCACCGATATATCTGCCATTTATCTGCTGTCAGTAACTATCTTAAATAGACAATCAGACCTATAACTGGCACAAATTAGTATATCTAATCATATTTACCAGATATAATCCATAATTTATTGACGGGAATCAACAACAAATACAGTTATAACATTTCGCGGTAAACCACTTGTCGATGTACGAAGTACGTTATTACACCGAATGTTTGTATAAACCCGGCCGTCGGTGGCGAATGATCCCGATGGCGAAAACAACTTGGTGGCGAACGACCCCGGAGTGTTACAGTTAATTTGTATAATCAGGTAATATATGTATATTACGTGAAATTTTCAGGTAGTACATCTATTTCTAACTGAGATTTGATACCTATTAACCGAAAATTTCAGATAATATACATATTATACAGATTATATAGATTAACTGTAACACGCACGCACGCACACACGCGCTCGCGCGCACGCACACGCGCACACACACACACACACATATATATATATATATATATATATATCCGTCAATCGGAGCTCTTTAACAACGCCCGACAGATAATGATGAGTGGTTTTACGGCCACTTTTGTTCACATAATAGGATAAATGGACCGAGTGACCTGCAAAGGTAATGAAACGAAATCATAGATGAAACACCCTTCAGATATGCCCACCCCGAGGTTCGAACTAAAGTGGTAGTGATCTGCGGTCCAACGCACTACCAACTAGACCACGGAGGCTCCTTCCGATAGGTGGAGCCTGGGATAGCCCGAGTACAAAAATGGCGATCGGTAGAAGTGATCGGCAGAGATCCTGAAGAATGATAGGAAATCATTACAAGGGTCTCACGTATTGTATTATAGATTATAAAGTTTCACTTCTGGATCAAGTCTAAAACTCTCCCTATACCGCCTATGGGTGAATATTATAATTAGGTCAAGAGTGTTTATATTATTTATATGAAAAACAAAATCATGAGTTTATATTAAAATTAAGGTCAGTTATATACTGAGCTATTCAACAAACAAATAGACAAACAAACAAGCAGACAGATAAACAAATAAACAAACAAAAATCGCCCGAACGATATCACGTAAAGCGTCTCCTTTATGAAACTTAAGATGGCAGTTCCCAAAAGTCCCGATAGGTCTTTAATTACAATTTCCACTAATAGAAATATACAATAATATTTATGTTATTTAAAAAATCATATTGCCGCTCTAGCCGGCTTTCCATTGGCCAGAAATCTGTTAATACGTTGTTTGTTTTGGCCATAATGCCCTCTAGCGGACATTATCCACTAATTGTTGCCATTAATCTGACTAACGACATCACACTTGTCGCCAGGAGGCCTTATCTCCGACAAGAGACGATCTGCTGTCACCAGATAACTCGCCATTATGGCGACGGGGAGCACAGATGGCGCTAAACAATTTTGTGCTGAGTCATCTCCAGGGATTATGGGTAATTTGTTGGCCAGCTAACGGGGAGCGATCATTATGATCAGCTCCGATACGCTAAACAGTTATGTGTTGTATGTAGAAGAGTTTATATAATAATAATAATTAATTAATTAATAAATAAATACAGTATTATAATAATAATAATTTTGCTGTTGGCTCAAGGCATTTAGACAGTATTAAACAAAGAACCATGACCATATAAAATAATATATATATATATATATATATATATATATATATGATATATATATAATCACCTCTGATGCAACTATCTTTCTCTACCCCTCTCTCTCTCTCTCTCTCTCTCTCTCTCTCTCCACACACACACACACACACACACACACACACACACACACACACACACACACACACACACAACACATATATATTGACAGATGCGTGAATACGGATTAATTAAACAATAATTAATTAATCAATCAATAATGAAATTACGAACCCACATGTGTGTTTTTTAGCTGTGTATAATAAGTCACAATGTATGTGCATGCGTGTGTGTGTGTTCGTGTGTGTGTGTAGATTTAGAATATACGTACTTCTGGCCTTCCTACCTGATGAAGGCCTATCCGAGTAGCGAGTACAGTAGACCCAGGCAGGCCATAAGACGTCGACGTCCTTCTGGTGACCTTCCGATCCATCCGGTGACAGAGTGACCTTCTCGTCCGGACCGTCCTTCGCTGCCGTAGGACTTGGACTCGTTGACTGTGACGTCACAGCAGCGGGGATCTTACCGGATACCGGATAGACATAACACTTCGTCTGTAAAGCGGTCACCCGGTCTGACAGGTGACTCGGTGTCGGATGACGCGGTATGACACCTGTCTGACACGTGTCATCTCTATTACTGACGGAACACAGCCTAAAGGCACTGCGTCGCGTTCCGGGGACGCTTCTACCAAAACTTGGCTTCAGGATCTCCTCAATACAGAAATTGGTCACCGGCGCCGAGTGATCGTGAGGCCTCGCGCGGCCACGTGACTCGTCAGCGGCTCGTCCAGCGGCTGCCATTGGAGAACAGACCCGGGAACATGTTCCCGGAGAACGACCGTTATCACTGGAAAAGTCCATTATCTCTGATAATATTCCCGTATCCAATAATATCTCTGGCGATCACCTGAACTTTGGCATGATTCCAAACATAATAATGAGTGCGTTCGCTTCTAAGATGTATGTACGCTGTACACGCGTACAAACCGTACCACCGTGTACGCTTTTTTATATTCTGTAAGATTGTAGGTAATGTAGAGTTGTTCAATTATAAGACAACCCAACGGCTGTATAGGTTACAAAGCCGTTGTCGTGTTATCTTCCTTTGTAAAGATGTTATCTATCCTATAACATCTATATGTTTGGTATCCGAGATATTACGTCACTGACTGAAGAGCAGATCCAACTTTTGGTGATTCGGCCAAACAAAGATGGCGTCATTTGCGGTCAATATAACATCAGATCAGTTTGTGACACGTCATCGACGAAGTCAAAGTTTAAAATGTGTTTATTTTGGACGCTAACTTCCTTTATAAAACAACACACCCATCAACCTAGGGCGGCTAACTGGGCGGAGCTATGTCACGCCTCCATTCAGGTCATAGCCAATAGGCGGGTAGGTAGTCCTCGAACGTTAGCCAATCACAACAGAATATCGCTCCTCGCTCCACCCTTTAATCGTGAATGAGAGAATGATTGACAGGTCGATGGCGAGGCCTGAAGCAGGTCGGATGACCAGCGAATTAGTTGTGAGAAGATAATTGGATAAGGAGAAATGTTCGGAGAAAATGGATTTAATTTATTTAATGGATAAATATTGATTGACAGCTATGGAAATTGAGATGAATAAATAGAATATGTCTTATATAGACAATAGCAAACAGGTAGAGTGATGATTTAGCAGTTAAAAATTGTGTTGGTTTCACACGCGCGTGCACTTTTACGTACACGCACACGTGTAACTTTTATTTGCACACATTTATGTTAATTTGTTATATACAATGAGAAGTTCGCATATTAAATTGATATCAAGATCAAATATGAATACATCAAATAATTCCTCAGTTCGTCAAATAGTTCACAAATATAAGAAATACTTACCGAGTATAACAGACTGTTACTGACTATAACAACCAGTTTCTGAATATAACAGCCAGTTACTCAGTATAACAGACAGTTACTGAGTATAACAGACAGTTTCTGAATATAACAGACAGCTACTGAGTATAACAGACAGTTACTGACTATAACAGACAGTTTCTGAATATAACAGACAGCTACTGAGTATAACAGACAGTTACTGACTATAACAGACAGTTTCTGAATATAACAGACAGCTACTGACTATAACAGACAGTTACTGAGTATAACAGCCAGTTACTGAGTATAACAAACAGTTACTGAGTATAACAAACAGTTACTGAGTATATGAAATATTTACTGATTATAACAAATAGTTACTAAATATAACAAACAGTTACTGAGTAAATGAAACACTTACTATGGAACACAGTTACTGATTATATCAAGCAACTGTTGAGTATATTAAACAGTTGCTCAGCACATTAAACAGTTGTTGCGAGTACATTAAACAGTTGCTGAGTATATCAAACAATTCTGGAGTAGTTCCGGCGCTTTAGGATCAAAGCCAGACAATTACCGTATGCCACACGGTGAGCGGCTAATTAGAGGAGAGCGCCAGGAAATCAGCGCTAAATTATATATATCGACTTCAGGGAGTTAATATTACGGTAATTAGCTGACCAATGAACGCTACGCTTTAGTGGCTAATTGATGTCAGATTGATAAGATCAAGTCAATATATAGTCTATATAATATGGTATGTCGGCGGTTGATGGTGATAGAATTAATTGTAAGAGATTAATTATATAATTAATGGCTTAAAACTGTTTATTATTGTACTAGACAAGGAACTGGGTAATACTTTATGGCGTCGTCTTTTACTCTGGAACTCTGTTTGTTGATAATTTGTTCTTAAAATGGCGGTTTATCTGATTAACATATATGTAAATTGATCATGTGATCAGACATTTCGATATCCATCTGTGGATGTATATATTCATGTGTTCACGCACAAATATACGCATTCATATTGGAAAATAAATCATATATATATATATATATATATATATATATATATATATATATATATATATATATATATATACTTATCACTGGAAAAGTCCATTATATAGCACACGCGCATATATACAAATACTAGATTAATATATATATTTAGATTATATTAAATGCACCAGCATATATATATATATATATATATATATATATATATATATATATATATCGAAATAAACAATTTATAATCTGCTAAAACGTTGATTATTTTATTTTTAATCTGTTTTTAGTCCGATTTTAATTCACGAAATTTAATTATTTAGTGATTAACTAAATATAATTTATCATAGTTATATCAATATTAATAATTGTTTATTATGATTTATTTCTTATGTTAATAAGTTATAATGTGTGTTAAGTTTTTATTCGTTTAGGTATATTTAAATATCTTAATAACTAATATCATCCCGTATTTAAGTTTCGAATAAAATGTTATAGCCTTGTTAGTGTCTTTAGAGCAGAAACCTACACGCACGTGCGTGCACCACACACACACAATAACTTCTACGCCAGATCAGTCGGACGTGTATTGATACATGGTTCATGTAGGTAGGATTTATTCAGTTATTCGAACCCAGAATAAAGCTGAGGTCAACATCTGAGGTGTCGAAATGTTTCATATACAGGTTTCTTTTGGACCACAGAAAATTACTGTTGAATGTAAACTGTGGTGTCAAAATAGTTTATGATATGTATGTAGCAAGTCACCATTGAACCACACGCACGTGTTTGTTGCGAGCTGTGGTATCAAATGGTATGTTTTTACCTGCTTCCGCTTTTTGTACGAAAAGCGAATTAGCTGGTTCCCACAGGCTGATGAGTAGACCAGACACATGCTTAGGTATACGCACACATCTATCAATATGTGGAGGTATGGAACATTTTATTTTTAGATTAATGTATGTATAGTTGTATTTAGCAGCTATAACTGGAAATAAAACATATATATCAGTACATATAATATCTATTATGATAATAATTCTAATACCTCCGACAATAGCAGAAATAATAGTATTTTCACTCAGCCCAAAATAGTACGACTAGTTTCGGTTATAAGAAACCTTTATCAAGTGCGCGCGCGCGTGTGTGTGTGTGTGTGTGTGTACGCATCAGTGAGTGAGTGAGTGAGTGAGTGAGTGAGTGGTGGTGAGGGTGGTGGTGGTGGTGAGTGGTGGTGGTGGTGGTGGTGGTGGTGGTGGGTGGTGGTGAGTGGTGGTGGTGGTGGTGGTGAGTGGTGGTAGGTGAGTGGTGGTGGTGGTGAGTGGTGAGTGGTGAGTGAGTGGTGAGTGGTGGTGGTGGTGGTGGTGAGTGGTGGTGGTGGTGGTGGTGGTGGTGGTGGTGGTGGTGAGTGAGTGAGTGAGTGAGTGAGTGAGTGAGTGAGTGAGTGAGTGAGTGAGTGAGTGAGTGAGTGAGTGAGTGAGTGAGTGATGTGGTGGTGGTGGTGGTGGTGGTGGTGGTGAGTGGTGGTGGTGAGTGGTGGTGAGTGGTGGTGGTGAGTGGTGGTGGTGGTGGTGAGTGGTGGTGGTGGTGGTGGTGAGTGGTGGTGGAGTGGTGGTGGTGGTGGTGGTGGTGGTGGTGGTGGTGAGTGGTGAGTGAGTGGTGGTGGTGAGTGAGTGGTGAGTGAGCACTGAGTGGTGGTGGTGGTGGTGGTGTGTGGTGGTGGTGGTGTGAGTGGTGGTGGTGAGTGGTGGTGGTGGTGGTGGTGGTGGTGGTGGTGGTGGTGGTGGTGGTGGTGGTGGTGGTGGTGAGTGAGTGAGTGAGTGAGTGAGTGAGTGAGTGAGTGAGTGAGTGAGTGAGTTATTCCAATATTTTTACTACATACTATCAACATCATAAATAATTTATTAATATTGAATTTTTGATCTATTAAGAATGTGTAGCTCTTGTCAAAATAGGATTCTGAAAGGCCCTAATTCCATATATTACACATGGTTAACCACCCGCGTTGTTGTGAGTCAAGAAACTAGTCTTTGCCAAGCGATTAAGCCTTTGATTGTATACTGTAAGTGGAGCCAAGTTCAGTTATTTATCATGGGTACTGGCCACATCTGGAACTCACTAATACAACTAGGAGTCGGACTCGAACCGGGAATATGCAGATTTGTATATATTTATTTATGTACCATATTATATATATATGTGTGTGTGTGTGTGTGTGTGTGTGTGCGTGGTGTGTGTGTGTGTGTGTGTGTGTGTGTGTGTTTGCGGGTGCATACTATTGTATGTGCGTCCCCGGGCGTGTGTTCGTGTGTGTGTTCTTTTATTACCACTTATTCGTAATTAATATAGAAGTGAGTACATTATTTCAAGTTACTGACGTCAGTTTCCTGTCTTTTGTACTTTTATTGTCACCTAAAGTTGTATTTAGATCTGTATATAGATAGAGAAGTCATTGTATCGAAAGCCTTTTGTCGGTCAATAAACGACCAAAACACACACACACACACATACACACACACACACAATGTCATCGAGTTTCAGCAATAGATACAATACCATCAATAACTATAGAGCAGGTTCAATCTCCCCCCCCTCCCCCGTATACACCAACCCGTAACCCTCCAGCCACGCACACGCGCGCGCCACACACACACACACACACACACACACGCCGAGCCATAGAACACTTTAATCGGTTTTCATTTAAGAGAAGTGTCAGTTTGTTGGAGAGTTGACAATAGTCGGTGATAGATAGGTGTCAGTTTGGTGTCTCGTGAGGGAGAGAAACTTTTGTTGTCAACTTGGGTTTTGTCAGCACAACTCTCAACCGACCACCCACGACTTTAACGAACATAAATCTACTGAACTAACGTCGAAGAGCGAGCAGAGACATGGGAGATAGACAGACAGACAACACACACACACGCATACACGCACACACAGAGAGACACGCGCACACACACAGAGGGAGAGGGGGGGTGAGATAAATTGTTAGCCTAGCTGAATGTCACCTTAATTGAAAAAGAAGCTCACGGGCTGTAAGATAGCTGATTGTTGTGGCTCGGCCAGGCTCGTTAGTGTTTCGAGGGCAAGCAGAGACTGGGTGGGAGGCTCGCTCTGTCCTATAACATGGCCATTGTCAGGATATGGTTCTGTTCTCTGTAAATTATTGATCAAAGTCTGCCCATAATAAGTCACTTTTGGTCGACGTCGGATTGTGACATTAGGGCAGACATACAGCTGTCTGTCAGCTGCCCGTCAACTGTCTGACAGCTGCATATTTATGGCCTGTGTGGGTGTTCTAACTCGGGGTAACATTTTACTCGCCAAGTTAGTTCTATATGCGGGCCAACATATGCTCATGAGCATGCCTACAAGTGAGTGCTCACATACACGCGCGCGCACACACGCACACACACATATACACTGCTTAAATATGGGTTGACAACTTCATTAGCGGGAAATTAATTTGAGTCAGATGTAGACCGTGGGGACTTCAATAGCTCACGCGAACCTACAGATGTGAATGACAGATGTAGAGAAAGAGATAATACAGACAGACAACGATGTCATGCTGTTGTGTTTACACAACACAACAAACAGATGTTATTATATTACAGTCATAGTTGTCTCTAAGCTGAAAAGCGCAATTTCTTAAGTCGTCTATGGGAGGAATTTTCTATTGTCATACTGATAGAGAGCTACACATATATGGCATCCCAGTTCAAATCCCCAAATTGTTATGTTTGATGGATGTTTCATCTTTCAGTTGGTCTCATTGACCTTTTCCCCCGCTTGGCCCATTTAGCTTGTCCAAGTTACTGTATAAGATTTTCATATTTTTTAACTTTCAGCATTTCTCACTTTGGGGCTGCTCTAATTTAAACATACCCCAGTCTTAACATCATACCCCAGTCTTAACATCATACCCCAGTCTTAACATCATACCACAGTCTTAACATCATACCCCAGTCTTAACATCATACCACAGTCTTAACATCATACCCCAGTCTTAACATCATACCCCAGTCTCAAGAGACACATGCACTTGATAAAGGTTTCTTATAACCGAAACTAGTCGTGCTATTTTGGGCTGAGTGAAAATACTATTATTTCTGTTATTGTCGGAGGTATTAGAATTATTATCACAATATATATTATATGTACTGATATATATGTTTTATTTCTAGTTATAGTTGCGTTATATATGTACTAATATATATATAATTTTCACTCAGCCCAAAATCTACGTGTGAATGTGCGTGTGCGCGTTTGTGCGTGTGTGTGTGTGTGTGTGTGTAAAAGTATTAATTGATGACAATCTAGGCGTTTGGCCGATGGATGACCACAAGATGAAACACCCCACAAATCCAGACAAAAATACCTCCACAGACACCCCCACAAAAACCCCCAGACACCCCCACAAACCCAGATAACCAGGTAAGTTGTGAATTTTGTATTAAAAGTGTCCAGTATATATATATATATATATATATATATATATATATATATATATATATGCTCTGGCTAACAATAACCAATATGTAGAAGTTAATCCGAGACCTGACAAAGATTTGTCAATTACATTAACACAAGTTCTTTATTCTGTTGGGATTTCCGCGACGACTGCGCCATCTAGCGAACCTCCGTTTGCGGGTTGCGTTTTATCGGGCTGCCTGAACCATATGATAAAACATTCTTTTACCTATCGTGAGATCACGGAGATAACAATATGATATATATATATATATATATATATATATATATATATATATATATATATATATATATATATATATATATATATAATGTCTATTACAGTTTCCAACTTCATTATTTATTTTCAGCCAAAAATAAACTATCAATTTTCGCCACACAAATAATCTTATCTATTAGTAAAATTAATTCTACATTATGTTTAATAAAAATGAAACTACTACAAGAACTTGTAGATCGATTTAGTTCTGTGAATTTCTCAAAACGTAAATTTACATACAATTAGTTAATTACATTTCTTGTTCAACGTTACTACATGGCTCCATGACCCGCAAACCACAGAGGATGTGGACTGCGCATGCGTCGTGGAAATTGTCTATTGGTAGCTCGTTCGACCACAAATCACTCAGTTCGAATCTCGGCATGGGCATATCTGAAGGGTAGTTCATCAATCATCATCTCTATTCTGTGATACAGAACAGGTACTAGTTGTTTTATCAATTGTAAGAATGTCGTCATTTTTAATAATTTTACGACCCTTCTATAACAAGGGACTTATCTGAATAGTTGGGCTATATATATATATATATATATATATATATATATATATATATATATATATATATATATATATATAAGAGAGAAGAACACGTACACGCTCGCGCGCACACATGCACAACGCACCCACGCGCGCTCGTACACACACACACACGGGTGTAGCACAGTTGCTCACCCGGACACTTGCTCACCAGTTTAATGAGAAAAAAATGATAAAATAAAATAATCTTTAATTCCCTTAATATTGGTAATATTCATCGCAATAATTATATAGTTGATATATAGGATAATAAGAAATGTATTTCTGAATTAAAAAGCATTAAATTTTTTCTCATTAAAAATTTATTGGTGAGCTTTTTCATTTGCTAGATTAGCAAGTGTCCATGTGAGGAACTGTCCGGTGAGCAACTCTCCGGGTGAGCAAATGTCCGTACTCCCCCCACACACCCAAACACACACACACACAGGCGCGCGGACGCATACATACACGTAAGCAAGGTGCATACGTTATTGTCTGTGGGAGTATGGCCGTTTTTGCGCAATTTACATTCTGACTTTGCCTAGAAATATCAAAGCAAGCCGCCATTATTTCTCCAAAGATCGCCCACACTGTCAGTCAACGTCGTACAGCAACCATTAAACGCGAGGAGCAACTGGTCAGACTAGTTACCACAATAATACAACCCACAGCCTCCAGCGATCACCCACACCGAGACCTCCAACAAAATACCTGCCCATTGTTGGGGCGCTCGCTTAATTACAGAGCGGAGTCCGATATCAAAACGGAATCTAATTCAATAATAGCTACATTATGTTTCGGGCATGTGTGAAAGTGATCAAATTATCACCAGGAGTCGCCACTGACCTGCAGACAATAGCTAACTGGTACTCAGAGCCATCTATCGGTGGAACTATCTTAAGTCGGTAATGTCCGTCGGCCCCGCCTCGGGCAGTCTGCTAAAAGTCGCCGAACAGACTTTTATCGTCTTTCGTCTGGCAAAAGTGTCTTCTTCAATTTGCAAGTCCAATTCAGGTCGGTCGTTTAGCGCCATCCGACTAGGAGGTGCCCCACCAGTGGGATCGTTTGATGTGTGTCACGTGATGCGGCCTCTTTCTGGTGTTTATGTTAATGTAATCGTTGTTGGCGGTATTTAGTATCAACCGATAATTGATATCTGGCTACTTATCAACCAAACCATCAACCGGCCGGTTACCGGGCGACCTGTATATCATTAAGTCGATTGACAGCGGGGGGGAATTAATCAATTATCTTAGCCGAGGTGTTAGAGGACTTGTGACCAGCTTCTGTTGATTGAGAAAGACATTTGATGTAGTTCGGTGACCTTTTCCGACTGGGGTTAATGGGGTCAAACTGTAAGATGGGGCTACCTGTAATGAGATGACGGACGAGACTCGGGAATTATTGTCTAAATATGGAAACGAAATTAAATTGCAACTAGCAACAGCAACACCTCATCGAACCTTCTGTTATATAACAACAGCAACTACTACAATTACAAGAACTAGAAGAACAACAACTGGAACAACAACAGCAGCTACAACAACTACAACAACAACTGGAACAACAACAACAGCAGCTACAACTACTACTACAAAAACTCCAGCAATAACAACAACAACTACTACTACAAAACAACATCAACAACAACAACAATAGAAATACAACAACACATACAAAACAGCTACAGCATATAATCATCAACAACTACTTCATGTACTACTACTCCTACTACTACTATAATAATAATAATAATAATAATAATAATAATAATGGTATTCTTATTACCGTTTCTATCTGATATAAATATTTGTTTGTGGCTTCTTGATCCCTCAATTATCGCTCTCAGGAAATGCTGATTTTAATATCTAACTAGATCAGATTGATAGCACGCTGAGAGGAGCACTTAATACATCAACTCTCGCCATTATTGGAAATCCAGCGACCATAATGACGTCATCAAATTCATGAAAAATGGCGGAAGGAGGACGCACCGGCTAAAAGCTATAAATGGAGTGGGACAATAATAATGTTGTCTGGAGTAAATAAAGCGCATTATCTACTCTCCATTAGCTCATGTTTATTTTATTTTCTTGTTAAACAAAGTGCTCTAGTCTTGACACTGATTGACCTCCCGCTAGCTAGTGGCGCCATCTTCTGAGTGACTGCTCATGGATGAGGGTAGTTTGGAACATTAGCGCCATCCGGTGAATAATCCGAAATGTATCGCATAGGTCACAGGGCTAATCCTGGCAATGTAGGCCACTGCTGCAAGGGGTCGCTCTGATTACAAAGCACGGTCACTGCAACGGTCACATTGAACACTTCGGTTACGGATGTGACGCTCGAATGGGAATTCAATGGGCCCTAATTCAAGGTCAAATGCTCGGGTGACTTAAACTAACAGCACGATTATCTCATAAACTCTCATGAGCCTCAAATTGTGTCAAAGGTTGTTTATACTGGACATCGGTCATAACTTGGACTCAGTAAAACATCGCACAGAAGCCTATTCGACAGAGATTTGAGCTCTGAACTTGAGGTGTGCGGCACAACACTCTACATATTCGGCTATCAGAGCACTAGCTCCCTCAACACTGGAAGTGGGTGTACTGACGTGCAGTGATTAGGGCCTTGCGTTGCAAACTCCCAGGTTGCGAGTTCGAATGCGAGTGATAGCTGTTTTTATGGCATGTTTGCCCAGTGGATCGCCAGAAGAGTGGGATTTGGGAGTTCTATAGTTCTTTGTAGTCGGTCTATAGTTGAGACAACTTCATCAACGAATCTATCGTGAGACAACTGTGTCAAGAACGTTTGCCGGAATACAGAAATGTGATAGCCTAGATAGAGACAGGACAACCTGCAGGTAGAGAAAGGGGGGAAGGGAAGAGAGGAGAGAGAGATAGAGGGGGTATAGAGAGGAGAGAGAGGGCGAGGAGGAGAGGTATGAGAGAGGGGGGGAGGGAGAGAGGGGAGAGAGGGGAGGTAGAGAGAGGGAAAATGAGAGAGGGGAGAGAGAGGGATGAGGGAAAGAGAGGAGAGAGAGAGGGGGGTTGGGAGAAAGCGGGGGAGGAAGTGAGAGAGAGTCAGAGATTTAGTGAATACAGCGTATTAAAGGACCCCAACCTGTCTTAAAGGACCACACCCTGTCTTAAAGAACCCCACCCTTTCTTAAAGGACCTGAGTGTATTAACGGGATCACCATTCGGACACTGACACGCCAGCGGTTCGGGATCTGTTACTGGTATAGAAGTTCCGGAATGGCCTTGATTGGGTATAAACTGGTGTCTTCTTTGACCTTGATGGTGACGAGATGGAGTATCGGAGGAGGTAGTATTTTTTAATATTTTTTTTTTTTTGGGGGGGGAATCCCAAGATAATATAATATATTAAGTCAGAGTTTGGTTATTGATGGAAGCCAAACACTTAACCTGTTAACGGAAGTCTCGACTCAGTTTAGTTCTAGAATAAGGAGGCTGTCGTGATTGACAAAGAAAACATTTCGACAATTAGTAAAAACCGGAATTACTAATTGGTACAAGGTTTCATTATTACGTATAAAACAGTATCACGGTGTGAGACTGTGAGGTATGTATTGGTTATACAATTGTTATATACGTTATACATGTACTCATTACATATGTCAGAATCTAGGACGTTTTGGGCAACAGTCGTTCTGGTCTGCATGGAAGTTTTGGCGTAGGACGTTTTGGCGTAGGACGTTTTGGTGTAGGACGTTTTGGCGTAGGACATTTTGGCCAGCTATTATTTGAAAATAGGACGTTTTGGACAAAGTTGTTTTATTTGTTATTTTATTAGTACAACTTCCAGTAATGAGATAAATACAGTAACCTGCACAATATTATATTTGTTTGCTTTTTATGTCATAAATTTACATTTTGAGATAATAAACACAAGATATTATATTTGTTCGCTTTTTATATATTTTTTTATATTTGGCCAAAACGTCCGCCTACCCATATGTCACACAGTTGTTAGATATGTCACACAGTTGTTAGATATGTCACACACTGGTTAGATAAATTAAACATTGATTACATAAGTCACATGATGGATACATACATCATGCATTGGTTAGAAAAATTACACATTGGCTACATAAATCACATACTGGTTACATATGTCACATTGTCATTATTGGATATAAGAGGGTCACATATTCGTTGTATTAGTCACAGATAATAATTTGGTCTCTTTATGTATCTAGATTAAAGTGACTTTAATTTAGATAGGACACATCAGTTATATAACCTAGATAGAAGACAAACAAAAGTGACAACTATCAAATATTTCTAGTGTAACTCTAACAAAATGTGTATTGTTATGTTTGCTTATTACTCATGAACTTGTCACCCAGGGTTTGTTATATACCGACTTCAACTCTTAAAATGGATTAATTTAGAATATGCGTCCCGGTCACTGAAAATAATGTGTAATAATGGACTGGCAGCGTAATAATAGTTCACGAAGTGTCCAGTAGATGGCAGTGGGGGGTTCGAGTGTGGTCTGTTATTGTCTATACCATATTTCTGAGAAATTATATTATATTATATTATATTATATTATATTATATTATATTATATTATATTATATTATATTATATTATATTAGTTCCATGGTCTGCCACTAGGTTACGCCACTAGCTAGTGAACGAGCCAAAGTGAAGACCAACGAATTCCTTACTGTTGTCAAATTTTATCTCGGAATAAAAGCATATTTACAATAGTTTTTTGCCAATTTTCACTTTATTGACAAAAAAGAAGACAATAACTCGCCACTGGCCCGTGAAAAGAACGTCAAAGTGTTGACGCGCTTACCATAAAATAGGACTTTATTAAGTGAAATCGAATAATTTGCTAAACCCGAGGGAGAAAGAAGCCATTTTACCAGCGACACGATACACCTTGGTGCCGATTTCCAGCGCTTAAATTATAATTAGTAAAAGATGAAAGCGAAAAGCCGACACAAAGGGCAAAGGAATCGAAAATAAATTCAATTATGGCGAGAATCAAGTCCCTGGAAGTGGGCGTAACCTGGCACCAATAAAACTTGATAAATGTCTGCTGTGAGAGGGTTATAGTGACTAAAGACATCGGCTATCTAATAGATAAACTTTATTGTTTGTATTCTGGGGCTATTGACTAAAACCTGACTAACATATGCCGACTAGTCAGGTGACTAGTGACACTCTCTCGGATCAAAGGAAAATGGGCGGTTCGTGGAATGTTGCCCTTTAGCTAGCCCTTAGGGTCCCTCTCTCTCTCTCTCTCTCTCTCTCTGTGTGTGTGTGTGTGTGTGTATATGTGTGTGTGTGTGTGTATGTGTGCCCTCTATATGTGTGTGTATTTTTGTGCGCGCGTATGTGTGCGTGCGTGTTAGTACTGATACAGGTGATTTCCGGATATTTAATTCTGGAATAATGACTATTAGTATTTTATTAAGAAATAAAATTATCTCACTAATTGGATTAGTTTGTGTTGTGTTGTGTTGTGTTATGTTATGATATATTGTGTTGTGTTATGTTATGGTATATTGTGTTGTGTTATGTTATGGTATATTGTGTTGTGTTATGTTATGGTATATTGTGTTGTGTTATGTTATGGTATATTGTGTTGTGTTATGTTATGGTATATTGTGTTATTTTATGGTATATTGTGTTGTGTTATGTTACGGTATATTGTGTTGTGTTATGTTATGGTATATTGTGTTGTGTTATGTTATGGTATATTGTGTTGTGTTATGTTATGGTATATTGTGTTATGTTATGGTATATTGTGTTGTGTTATGTTATGATATATTGTGTTGTGTTATGTTATGGTATATTGTGTTATGTTATGGTATATTGTGTTGTGTTATATTATGGTATATTGTGTTATGTTATGGTATATTGTGTTGTGTTATGTTATGGTATATTGTGTTGTGTTATGTTATGATATATTGTGTTATGTTATGGTATATTGTGTTGTGTTATGTTATGGTATATTGTGTTGTGTTATGTTATGATATATTGTGTTATGTTATGGTATATTGTGTTGTGTTATGTTATGGTATATTGTGTGGTGTTATAAATGTCAATTAGTAAAGTTATATAATAACAGCAATAGCATACTACTACTAACCACTCTGCTGCTGCTGCTGCTGCTACTGCTTTCTGCTGCTGTTGCTGCTGCTCGCTGCTGCTATTGCTGCTCTGCTGCTGCTGTTGCTGCTGCTACTCTATGCTGCTGCTATTGCTGCTACTACTGCTGCTACTGCTGCTACTACTGCTGCTGCTGCTGCTGCTATTGCTGCTCTTACTGCTACTGCTATTCTGCTCTCTGCTTCTGCTGCTGCTGTTGCTGCTGCTGCTGCTATTGCTGCTCTTGCTGCTGCTGCTTTACTCTCTGCTACTCTTACTGCTGCTCTGTCTGCTGCTGCTGCTGTTCTGCTCTTGCTGCTGCTGCTTCTCTACTGCTGCTGCTGTACTGCTGCTCTGCTTACTCTCTGCTGCTGCTTTCTACTGCTGCTGCTGTTGCTGCTGCTGCTGTTGCTGCTCTTGCTGCTAGCTGCTTTACTGCTACTAGCTCTCATTAATATACTTGCTGCTACTGACTAGCTGATTCTCTCTCTGTTCTGCTACTGCTGACTGCTATTACTACTACTACTACTATTGCTACTACTACTATTGCTACCTACTACTGCTACTAGTTACTACTCTTCTCTACTACTATTACTAGCTGCTCTGCTACATTACTACTTTACTGCTACTCTACTAGCTACTATTACTACTATTACTACTACTATTACTACTACTACTATTACTACTACTACTACTACTATTATTACTACTCTACTACTATTACTATTACTACTACTACTACTACTACTACTACTATTACTACTACTACTACTACTACTACTATTACTACTACTATTACTACTCTACCACTACTATTACTACTACTATTACTACTACTACCACTACTATTACTACAACTACAACTAATAATAATAGAATTACCGTGTACAAACTAATATCTTGATGATACCAGTTATGTAGTAATGGTGGTATTGTTTGTTGGTACCTGGCTAGTGGAAGTTGTAGTTTGTCGTTAATAGACCTTGTCAATTAAGCTAGTGACATCTGGCGGCAGGATTTAGGCAGGATTTTAACGATAATTGCCGGTGATAATACTCCACGATTCCAACAGTCGGAAAAGGAAAGTGAAAGATAAGGTGATATTTAGTATCTATCAAAGAAGACTGATTTAGTAAACAAAATAGATTAAATTGGAAGTTCTAAGTGGTAGTTCCCAGAACACATTTCCCGTGTACAAGCTGATTGCCGTATTAGTAGCGAAAGTTTACGTATAGGCAGTGGCTTTCCCATAGTGTTTCTTCAATACACATCTTTGCCCATTTATAATAATATCGAAAATGGACATGGCAGTTGTATTGTAATATTATCATTTTACCAGAGACAATTCAGAGATATCTTCAACGATTTGTTTTATTTGTGGTCATTTTTCGTGTGGAACGATCGCCATCGTCTAGCTGCAGACTCACGGCGCATGCGCACGTAAGTGATAACGCGCCGGCATAGATGGAATAATTATAATAAAGAAACAGGTGTGCTATTTGGATCGAAAATACTCATCAAATCGGAGACACAATATCTTACACAAACCCACCGATTGATAGAGCAATAACCCGGCATATATATATTGCATTTGTGTATTTGTGTATTACATTCGTGAATTAACGCAAACCATGAGTTGATTTTAAAATGTAAATAAACCCCGTTTGTCGCCATTTCAATTTTCAAGCGGTAACTGATACTAGCGGACTTCGCTAAAGAAATATTTACTCTCATGTTTTCACTTTGTTGACAATAACACCATTTAATAACTGAACAACAAGAAACTAATATATTATTAGAAGTATTTTCCTATCTGAATTCCAATTGTATTATGCAGTAGATCGTTGTTCAAACCGAGATGTTCAGAACAATAATCTGGCCTACATTGAAAACCCGCGAAAATTAGTTGGCAAGGTCTATTAGCTAGTAGTTGTGTAGTTTCCGGTAGTTAACCTGTAGTGGATTAGTTTGTTAGAGCAGCAAAAGTATTCTCACTATATTAGCATCTAAACACAATCATAACCGTGACATAAAGTTATAACACATGTAAAACAATCATAACGTCTCCACTACGTCATAACACATTTAGGACAAGATAAACTTATCAATTATCAATATAACTGAAAATGACAGCAACAATATATATATGATTTTAATTTATGTTTAATTAATTAGTAATCTTATATTATATGAATTGGCTCGTTACCGATAAATATGAAAAATTTAATTTTTAGAAACGTGAAGATTGAAAATGATAAATGACCTAGAAAAATGTAATAAGACATTATTTCTTATACGACACTGATTAACTTCGCGGGATCTTAGCAAGAAATTACGATACAAGTAAACGGGGATATTAAATTATTTAGTGATCATACTACCATAATGATAAATAAGCAGACGATATTCATACAACAAGCAGAGGTATATATTATATGATTGTTTCAGAAATAATGAACTCAACGCCTCTAATTTTAATTTTGAATACTGTTCCGAAATATCCCGGAGTAAACTGGTCTGATATTGAAGTATGTGCTTCCTATAGTCGATACCTTATGGATTGTGCTAAATCATTACCGACGATCAACTTCGACGGTGTGCAATCTCATGATGAGGCACATCAAGTAGTTGATTCTATGTGTGGTGATGTGGTTGCCGTTATGTATGAAGCAGGTTATAAGGTAATATCTGATAAACAGTGTAGCTACAGAGGGAGATTTAAGCCAATAAGGATTGTTTGGTTACTAGGGATAGGCAGAGGTTTGGGTTCAGAATATGGAAAGACTGTGGTCGACTTCGGCAGGGTCACGTCTATCTATGTTATAAGTCGGCGAAAAGGGTCTATAGATCAACCTGTATTCTAGCCATGAGTGGCAACGTAAACCAACTTTCAAGTCAGTGGTCGTAATCTTTAAAAGTTTTGGAATTTGATTCGCAGTACCAAAACAGTGAGATCTTCGCATGACGACATCGACATGTCAAAACTATAAAGGATTATTTTAACACTAAAGTTGCGGAGTCTGCCTGTAACAGTGATGTGATTATAAACGCCAAAAGGGAAGTTAAAATTAAATATGATAATCTCCAAAACACCGCGAATAATGACAAGGTGATGTCTGATACAATAGTTACAATCTACATCAAGATATTAAACTCTGGATCTTAGGAGGAGGTCTTATTTTGCCTTGCAAGGCGTTGGTTTTAATAACAATATTTCCGATACTGGTGCTTTCTCTTATGTTTGGAAGGCAGCAGTTAGACCTGTTTTAACTTATTGTTGTAATTCTGTGTATGTAAGTAAAAAGTCTCTAAAGACCATGGAAAGGTTGTAGACAAAATTACTTAAAGCCATCGTAGGTCTGCACAAATACTGTAAAATTACACCTGTTTTGAAAGTACTGAATGTAAATAAGAAACGACTGTCGAAATAAGTTCGCTGGATTTGATTGGCACCATATTTTCTAACACTTTCCGAGCAATGTCAGTTTATACTCATCTTTTAAATATGCATGTCTGCGACAAGTTAGTTCATCACACTTATCTTATTGCAAGAGTAAAAATTATTTGCTTTAAACACGAAATATATATTTTTAATTTGTTATTGACAAATTATGTCGACAAAACAAGAATGGATTTAAAGAAGTACTATGCTGTAGAAGATGAGCTATCAGACAATGTAAGACAGCTATTGTTGAGTACTATGCTGTAGAAGATGAGCTAGCAGACAGTGTAAGACAACTATTGATGAGCCATGATCATTACGATCGTTATGTGTTAAATATGTTGTTGATGTCATTTTAATGTTGACATATAATATTGTATTTTGAATTATTGTTATCTAATATATTTGTAATATTTCTATTTTATACATAGTATGTTTTTATTGTTAACCAATCAGGTAATTTTATATACAGGTTGCTGATTACTTTATACTGATATTATATTGGTGTGTATTATGTATTCCCTGTATTTGTATTTTAGATACTCTTCTTTTGGAGGCTAAATAAAATAAATAAATACAAAATAAATATTGAAGCATTCTTCAAGCGCATATTGCGAAATGTAATTAACTTAATCGCTGACATGTTTGTACAACAAACTGTGATCGTGAAATAATTACAAAAACATGCTAGTTAATAGCAGGCATGGGGTCAAATACATTGAAATGTATTTAAATACAAATATAAATACTTTTGGATGTATTTCAAATACAAATACAAATTCTTTTCAAATGAAAAGAACAAATTTATTGTTTTTTCTTTGCTTTTTATTCTGATACACACATTAGATAAGATCATATCATCAATTAGATTTGTCACATCAATTTATGATGTTTTTGTTGATTAGATCTGCTCATTGGATTTACTCACAAGGTGTTTCATATTATCCTTTAATCCCTTCTAATTATACTACATATAATTGACGATTATCTCCCTTTGATTGACAAAGAAGCCATCAGAAGTCATTACATCGAAGTTATCATTAATTGCAATTCCTTATTATCACAGAGAGAAGACAATTCCTTCATTGTTGTGTGTGTACAATTCAGTAATCAGATTATTTCCTGAAACAAATCATGTTGGTGACAAAATATTCATATCAAAACATGAAATAATTTTAGAAAAGCATTTTAATGTATTTGAAGATGTATTTGAAAAATCAAATACTTTGTGAAAGTATTTAAATACAAATATTTTTCGCAAATACAAATACTTGAAAAAAGTATTTAAATACTTTCAAATACAAATACAATTGTATTTGCCCCCCCCCCCATGCCAATAGTTATTTGTCTATCAATTTGATAGACACATAACTGTACTGGTAGCAAATTTTATCTGTGATGAACATTTACTCTGGTAATCGAATGGATTTTTAGTTAATTATCAGTATCTGAATAAGGAGACAAACATTAATAAATAAACTCAGTTTATAATTATTGTCTTAGTCTTGTTGACATGACCTGAATACATTAGGTTGAACTGGGTCGGGGACCATCTCATAGTAATGATATGTTGTAAAACTCACACACGCGCGCATGCACACGCACACACACACACACAAATCCTATCGCGAAACATAACCATTACACGAAAAACCAGTAAATATTCGCATAATCTCTGAATGAGCTGATGATTTCTTAAACTAGGAAGATGATGAAAGCTACCCATAGAAAAGATGCTTTTTTTGAATGTCACAAACTAATAACCTATAAATATCATAAGAAATATTCTACACAGAGATATTTGAATCGTTAGAAAAATATTATTGTTCGTGGACTGTAACAGATAACTGTCATAGACTGGATATTTTCAGAAATCTACGGGAGGCAATTACTTCAAAACGAAGCTGGCCCGATCAAATTGTATATGAAGACATCGATGAAAATCTCTAGTATTAGGCCTAATTAGTAAACTCTATGACGGATAGACGGTCCCCGATAAATAGGTCATGAAAAAAAAAGAACTTAAAGATGGATTATGTCAAAATAAACCACATTTATATAAGTTTGAATCGCTAAATTAGAAATGGCCGTCGCTTTGATTTTGCATGATATGAGTTCTGGGTACATAAAAGACGAATCCAGAAGAAAAACTTAGGTTCTCGTTGACTTTTCCACCCCCCCCCCACACACACACGTGCGCGCCTAACAGGTAGTGCGGTTGGCCACATACCTATAGCACATCGGTTCAAACCCTGGACGGGCTATGTCAGAAGGATGTTTCATCTTTTACTTTGCCTCATTACCTTTGGAACTCGCTCTGTTCATTTAGCCTACCTGGTGCACAAAAGTGGCCGTAAAACATCAATATTTAAATGTTTTCATCAACTTTCCTCCAAAAGTCTTTTCCTCTTCTGACTACGAACCAAAGATGTTTTCGTCGGTTCTAACAGAATTCTTGAATATTTGTACCTCCCCCTCTCCGAGATAGAGTGAAGGGGGGGGGGGTTGTTGTTATTGTCGTTGTTTGCGCATGTAGTAGACTCGCAGATATGACTAACTTGTTAACATACAGACCCCCCCCCATTACAGCTTATATATACACGAATTGCTTTACTCAGGACCAAAGGTATTTAAAGGACTTCCCAAATTAAATATTCCGTTTACCTTTATTAGATGTCAGATTTAGTTTATTTTTTTAAATTTATTTTTGATCAAACACAAAATACAGAATACCCCAGGGACCGATCCGATACACCCCTAACTATTTGGAGCTGTCTCAGGGACAAATACAGCTTTCATTCTGTCAACAATACAGATAAATTATGGTTCATATGTTAATCCGAATTGGGTGATTTAAGTCGAAGTTATATTTTTAGATAGAAGTGATCGATAAACGACGGTCGTCTGCCGAGAAATCAAACTTTAATTAATTTTCTCTACGAAACGACAACAGAAGTTAGCAAAAACTGGATTTGTTTACGTCTTCAAGTAAACTAATTAACATATGACAGCAACAAAGATACGCTGACTATTCTGGATAGTAAATAAAACTAGTTTATATACGAATCTTATAGAAGTAATTCTTTGGTGGCCAAAATCTTTTTCAAATGATTCTAGTAAAATTGACCTTTATCCAGCTAAATGAGACAAACTTTAAGATTCCCTTCACCTAAATATTCCCCGACAAGATCTTGATCTGTGGAGATCTAGGGGCTGACGTGTCGTGGTTAGAAGGATCGATTGAGTCAAGATGAAGTTGGTTTGGACCGACTAGCTGCCACCATACCTACCTCATTTTACCAGTATATCCAAGCAGTACCTCAGTGACGTCCCTCAAACCTCGATGTTTTCCAAGCAAAGTGATAATAACCAACTCTCTGATACTCTAAGGTCAAGGGTAAGTGTTGTAAGTGATGCCTCAGTGGGCGCTTACACATTAATAGCTTAGATACAACATAATCAACCATAAGTCATCGCTTTTCCTCTAGATTTGAACATTTATTCCTCAACAAATCCTTGCTAATGTAATTAAATTAAACTCAGATGATGATTGATGTTTTATGGCCACTTTTGTGCACATGGTAGGCTAAATGCCAAAGGTAATGAAGCCAAGTCACAGATGAAACACCCTTCAGATATCCCCACGCCGAGATTAGAACTCGGGTGATAGTGATAGGTGTTCCAATGCACTACCAGTTAGAATACGTAGGCGCCCTCAGAAGGCGATGTACTAATATTTAAATGAAGAATGAATGAATCCTTCGCCAGCTCATTGTTAACTCTATAAACAAGGTTTAATATATATATATATATATATATATATATTGCATTGTCAATCAATATTAATCAAATTATAGGTGTTATTGTACTTAACCAATCCAAGCCCTTCATCGGTTGTGAAACAATGACTGTAGTTATCAAATATGATGAGTAACTAAATTATCACCCCGTTGTGGTTCAGTGACGACAGATAGTTAAACTTATCCTTTTGTTCTGCAGCTTTCCATTCTAATCGGCTTACAGTGTCAAGGTCATCATAGGCTGGGAACCATCTTGTGTCAAATGTGTCACACCAAACTACACTAGCCGCTAGTAATAGTACGTTGTGACTTAGCGTCATTGCTTAGTTTACTGTAACTACCAGCGTCCATTAGCACCGGATTCCGGATCGGCTGTTGTTGCCAGTGTGATCACTGCGCCATTGGTGAATTGTGAATATCGTATACTGTATATTGTGACTGATCCCTGCTGTCACTGATGAATTGTCAATAAAACTGACTGTACATTGTGACTGATCCCTGCTGTCACTGGTGAATTGTCAGTAAAACTGACTGTATATTGTAACTGATCCCTGCTGTCACTGATGAATTGTCAATAAAACTGATTGTATATTGTGACTGATCCCTGCTGTCACTGATGAATTGTCAATAAAACTGATTGTATATTGTGACTGATCCCTGCTGTCACTGGTGAATTGTCAATAAAACTGACTGTATATTGTGACTGATCCCTGCTGTCACTGATAAATTGTCAATAAAACTGACTGTATATTGTGACTGATCCCTGCTGTCACTGATGAATTGTCAATAAAACTGATTGTATATTGTGACTGATCCCTGCTGTCACTGATGAATTGTCAATAAAACTGATTGTACATTGTGACTGTTTTCCCTGCTTGTCCCCCTGCTGAATTTGTCAATAAAACTGACTCTATATTGTGACTGATCCCTGCTGTCACTGATGAATTGTCAATAAAACTGACTGTATATTGTGACTGATCCCTGCTGTCACTGATGAATTGTCAATAAAACTGACTGTATATTGTGACTGATCCCTGCTGCCACTGGTGAATTGTCAATAAAACTGACTGTATATTGTGACTGATCCCTGCTGCCACTGGTGAATTGTCAATAAAACTGACTGTATATTGTGACTGAACAAATTATGGCGTGCGATCACTGATGTCAAGTAATTATATGGTAACAGTCTGTTTAGATGTTAACATTAGGTAACATTAATTTTTGGCAATAATTTATAATACATTTTGTGGCTCACTCGATCGTTATATGATGTAAATATCTCTTTTGTGGTGGTTTTATATTAGTGCTGTAAATTAGAATAAAACGAGATAAAATTTCTCTCTCTGTCTGTCCCTCTCTCTCTCTCTCTCTCTCTCTCTCTCTCTCTCTCTCTCTCTCTCTATAATAGATAGATAGATAGATAGATAGATAGATAGACATAAAGTTCGTGTCTGTGTGCGTACGCGCGTACATTTAACGTTCGCCTGATATATGCAGATATTTATCTCATTTTGGAGATCTAGAGATCTAGGTCATGTGTTATGAGTACATCAATTCCTGTATCCAGGATAAAACATCACTAACAATAAAGATATAATGATATAACAATATTTTATCTTCTGATTCAGGATACATACAGTAATTGTTTGGTTCTAAAAAGGATTTCTCTGGACTGACTGTCATACATGTGTACTCGTTTCAGTAACTGAGTCTCGTTTACAAAACATAATCCGACATGGATATATTGTTCTGAGATATGTTGTTTACACATATTGTTGTTGTTCCGAGATATGTTGTTTACAAGTTTTGTTGTTGTTCTGAGATATATCGTTTACAGTGATTCATTATGTAACTGATTTTTGTATTTTATACTCTGATATGTTATTATATTATATATAAAGTATATTACGTTATAAGTCCGGACCCGCAAGCGATATTTGATTGGTCCGGGACATTTCCGGTTTCCGTGATATATATATAATGTGACTACAGAAAATGTCACAATATTGAACTTATCAACTAACCCATAAATAAAAGAGGATAAGTAATTAATAATGTACTTATAATACTTGTATGTTACTGTGATATAATGACACAAATACTTCGTTTTAGAGTTAGGCAGACATTGAGACAGTGTCGGAGCTTTAGACTTTGAGGAAATTCGTAACGTAACTGGCAGTGTGTTTTATTCTGCCTGATATTCGGGAAGGTGCGCATGCGCAGTTGAATTGCCTGACCAATAGCCACATCCTATTAAAAGGATATTATAAAAGGCTCAGTGAGCTCCGGTAGCCTAGCGGTTAAGCAACCGGCACTTGGTGCCAACGGTCGCAGGTTCGAACCCCGTAAGAGGTCGAAACTTTTCCAGGGATTAATTTCTCGGCTCACTACATCGTGGGTGGCTGACCACGTTAAATGGCGCTGCCGTCTCCACTGAATTATTTAAAATAAAGGGGGATGTTAAAGACCCCTGATGACGTAAAACACTCTGGCAGTGACCACCCTCAGGGTATTTCGGCTCCATCTTTCCGTACTGCTCCCCTGTGAGTGGTGGGGAGGAGTTTTCTCAACCACTCCAACATAGAGGCTGTGCTGATTAAGAGACAGCCTGGGGATTCTCCCCGAACAACAAAACCAAACCAAGCCTCGTATTATTATTGGCAAAGAGTTATTATTACATTTCTGTTGGTTGTTAACAATGGATGTGGATTTCTTTCGTGTCACGATCTATAATCATGAAACTGAAACACGGACACCACACGAGAGTGCGGGCACTTATTTTCAGTTTGGTCCCATTTATTGAGTGTATATAGTTGTTCATGCATATCACCTCCCTCATCACTCACACAGGGATAGCCACAGGGGAATAGTGAGGGAAGATGGAGCCAGGACCCCCCCCCCGAGAGTGGTCACTGCCAGGGCATATATTACCTTCTCAGGGGACCTTTAAGGTGTAGGTCCAAAACGGCCACGCTACAAAATAACCAATGACCGTGACCAATACAGCCATCTACATGAACTATAAGACACAGTCGAGCTTCGTCGGGACTGTGTGTCAACAATCACCTCGGTCATTACGTTCCACAATGGAGTTGAGCTATTATTATAATAATGACCACTTGTTATTTATATGACGATATTATGATGTTATTTTTGGAATGTATATAATTGGTCTATCTTTGATGAGTGTTAATAAAAATGACTCTCAAGTTAGCCTAAATTATGATAAAGCATATTATTCCAACTGAAATTAAGATCAATACAAAGGCTGCTAAATTGCAATCCTTACGGATATATGTAGCCGGGTCACAGATCAGATCTATTTGCGAACCTACTCGTCTTATCGCATTTGAGCTTGTCATGATGCTTAAGTCAGCTCAGATCTACTCGAATGCGCATCATGTCAGGATAGGTATTATATATATATATATATATGTATGTATGTATCAGGAGATTGAAGACCAAAACCTTTTTATTGATTTTCCGAAAAAAGGAAGTTTAGTTGTTGCACTTTCAAAATTCCATTATACCACCAATGTTATCCGTGTAAAGTACACCCCCCTCATCTACCTCTCAAGTTTATGTAGATGGCCGTATGTATTAGTCATGGTGCGGCCGTATTAGTCATGGTGCGGCCGTATTAGTCATGGTGCGGCCGTATTAGTCATGGTGCGGCCGTTTTGGACTGAGACCATCTTTAACATCCCCAAGTTTTGTCATTCGTTCAGTGGAGAGGGCAGCGACATTTCACGTGTTCAGCCACCTACGATATTGTGAGCCGAGAAATTAATCCCTGGAAAGATCTTTTGACGGGATCTAACATGTGATCCTTGGCGATTAGAGCAAATCAATTCCACATTAAATTTATCAATTCCACGTTTTTAACGACTAGATAACCGATTGGAGCTGAGAGATGTCTTCTTTGTAAGATTTTAGACATTAATTGGATTTATCTTTTTTAAGGTTTTCTTTTCCAGATGAGTGACATCAAGATATAAAATCTTTTTGTGTATATATGTTACAGTTAATCTGAAATTTTCAGGTAATGTGTATTAAATGTAGATTATTAATGGTCAAAATAATCTAATCCAAGGAGAGAAAGGAGAAAACTAGGTAATCTGGGAAAATCAACAAAATTAAGAAGTGGAAAATTAATATAACTCCATATTTTACTGGTCTATATAAATTAGAATATTGATTCTGTTGTAATCTCTCCATGGGAGAAATATTGTATTAATTATGTCAGTTTTTGTGTTGATTTCCAGCAACAATCATTATTGTTATTTAAAAATAAAAACTTAAGAGATTATGTCAAAGTTTACCAAGATTCCTCCCCCCAAGAAACTGTGATGTATTTATTATCAGCATACATATTTATTATTATAGTATATATCACTCATGACAGAGATGGCCTAATTAAGCCATAATTAATTAGAAATGATGCTTTAATTATAATAATACTATAATACTTTAATTGTAATGTTCATATCTTGAGCTGATTAACTACCATAATTATAGTTAAGATTTGTTTATTGGTTTTTCCCATTTTTTCTTATAGTTGTATATTTTATTTGATCCTCATCTTATATTACCATAATAATAATAATATTTGATAGCATCATACTTATCAATCACGGCATCATCCTTGTGTCTCAAATGTAATGTTTTACAGCCATTTATTTACATGAGGTAGACTAAATGGGCCGACTGACATCCAAAGGTAATCAGATGAAGTGAAAGAAGAAACACCCTACTGACATAGCCCTGCCAGGGCTTGAACCCAGGTGCTAACGATCTGTGGTCAACCACACTACCAGTTAGGATGTCAACATTGTAGTTTTGTTTTCAGTAAAACCATTAATTTATTATAAATTATACCAACAACAATAATACAACTATAATATAAAAACTTTATATATAAACCTTTTAGGGTCAGTAGAAGTATTATAGTTATCCTCTTATAACCAATGTGATAATAAATTAATTGTTGCTTCTATAGATTTATCATGATAAGGCCAAATTGTTTATTGAAGCAAACATACAACATGACATAAGTGATAACTCACTGCCTCGTCTCCAAACTTCGTACAGATAATTATTTAATATATTATACAATATATATAATAAAATATGCTGAGATGACTAAAATTTGTACCCTAGATATAATATACTGACTACTGATTTGTTTAAGGGCTTTTTATACACATCACTGATATATACCGTATATATATATATATATATATATATATATATATATTACAAAAAAATATGTTAGTAAAAAGAAACCAAACTAATATCAGTGATTCTAAGATATTTCAGTGACAAACTCGACAGACTCAGAGATGTTACTTGCTGGCTGAATTGAAAGTTTATGGGGTAGTAAGTGAGGAAGTCAGTGTTTGTCTGGTTGAGTCAATATATGGGCTTATGGTTAGTTCACACACACACACACACACATATATACAGACATACACACACACACACACACACACACAGATAAAAATCTGTCAGTGAAGAAAAACTTTATCATAAAGTTCAGATGACATCTCTCATGTATTTTGCTGACAACCAAAAACAATCCTCAAAACTTAGCAAAATTAGAAACTAAATACAGAACACTCAAAGTAAAGTCCAGAACATGATGTACAGACACAACATATGCTGTGTGTGTACAATATATGCTGTATGTGTATAACATATGCTGGGTGTGTACAATATATGCTGTGTGTGTACAATATATGCTGTATGTGTATAACATATGCTGGGTGTGTACAATATATGCTGTATGCATACCACATATGCTGTTCATATACACCATGCTTTTATAATAAAATTTAATATGTATAGATACAAAATGACATCAGTACCTAAAGAAGAGAAATAATATTTTAAGTCATCAATGTATATATGTGGCATAGCTATTGTCCTTTGTATATGATTGTTTAATATGACAGGTGGTATAATATGATGAGTGATCCAATATTATAGGTGGTCCTACAATATAGATAGATGATCAGGAAAGGTGGTATACTATGACTGGTCATTCAATATCACCTGTCAGGTGTTCACAAATGAAATAACAGGTGGTATAACAAACCTACAAGCTCGCAGGTATTTTAATGTAACAGGTGGGTTAACATAACAGGTGGAACAATATAATAGGTGGGTTAACATAACAGGTTGAGTAAAAGGACTATTAAATTTCAACTGGACTATAATGACAGGTGGTCTTATAAGTCGGATCATATTTAGATACAAACAGAGTTTGTAATTTGTTTGGTTAAAGTAAATGCACATTTGCTTCCATTTCTCAGCAAGTCAGACTAAACTACAACTTGTGCGTTTAATATTTCAACACAGCAACAGTCTCTCTCTGTGTGTGTGTGTGTGCATGCATGTGCATGTCCAGTAAAGTCAAAGCTGGCTTTAGACAACGTGCTGTTAATCATAATCAACAGCTGACCAGATCAGTAACAAGGTCAACCTCTTGCTGACATTGAAGAATGACCTTGTCAGATCAAAGAATCTTCCTTAACAACAGCGCATAACATTGTAAAGGGAACTTGTACAAAATGACCTAATCTTCCGAACAAATTACACATTGGCTGTCACCTTAACATATATTTTTTGAATAGATTTTTATGAGATTTAAAAATCCTTTCTTTTTTGTCAAAATGGCTAACAACTCTTTTAAAGATTGTCTCACAATAACAGAAAAATAGACGAATGCAACAAAAACTTTTTGAAACTTTAGTTTGATAACCAAATAAAATGCAACATATACAGACAATTTGTGCATATTACCAGACCTGAGTATACAAATAAAAGAGGAATTGTGTGTGTGTGTGCATGCGTGCGTGCATAAAGTATAATTGGGCAAGTATGGCAGCCTTACACAGCTAGAAGATGTAGGAGAAGAGACATTAAAATGAATTTCCAGACACATCATCTGAGATTTGCCAAAACTGAATTTCAGGGATGATGATGCTGGATCACATTCCCTATATGTATATGTTCCCTATATGTATATGTTCTCTATATGTATAATGTATATGTTCCCTATATGTATACCTGAGTGGACTGAATATATATATATCAGAGCCAAAACAAACAAATATAAATCAGAATAACTATAAAATAGTTATATCAGAATGAGAGTAAACATGCTGATATCAGAATGATATTAATAAAAATACTGATATGAGAACCAACGTAATCATACGAAGACTAAGGTAAGCATTTTGATATCAGGATCTGGTCCAGATATCAATACGTTTACTGAAGACCACAACTAATAAATATACAACAAAATAAATAAACCATAAAACAAAAGTAACAGAAACGCAACACAAGATTGATATATGTAGATTGCTGGGAGATTACTGATGATCTCATTCTATGCCATCTTTCATCTCGTCTTCATCATCTTTCGTCTGTCTCACAGGCTGATCGCTTCTCACAGCAGACTCATTCAATCTGCTCTCTGTATATAATTGGAAGGATTATATTTAATATTAATTCAACTAATAAAAATTCATTAAACTAATTACTAATCGAAGCAGTTTTTTAAAATGTTACTGTCATATAGAGGTAAGGTTGCCTTCGCATTGGTATTCCTGGCTATTGTGTTTTTTAAAATTATATTTGAGGATTGATATTTTACAGCCACTTTTGTGCACATGGTAGGCTAAATGGGCCGAGCGACCTCCAAAGGTAATGAAGCAGAATCAAAGATGAAACACCCTTCAGATATGCCCACGCCGAGATTTGAACAACGTGGTAGTGATATCTGGTCCAATGCACTACCAACAAGACCACAGAGGTTCCCTGACCGAAGAGGGGACTCCAAGAGAAACAAATCCCAGAAACACTGGTCCAAGCCAGATTCAGACCCACAACCTGAAGGTTTGCTACGCAGTGCTCTAAGCACTGTGCCAACAGAATGCCCATGCAGGTCCTGGTCGGAGAAGAGATATAATTGATTTACAGTTGATATGACATCATAATGACATCATATTATGATATGATTAAATAGTTACAGCTCATACCACCATTTATACTATAAAACAATCTAACGGTATACTGTAATAAAATACATGCACACATACTCACACAAACACATGCCATTCTAATTTTTACAAATTACCATCAGTATGCTTATTGACAGGAGTGTTTTGTTGTTGTTTAGTACCAGTTGTGGGTCGTTGTTTTCTTGCAGGATTCCAAGCATTACAGTAACAACAATGGAAACCTGGAATATACAAGTGCAAAACTATACAAGATGTGTATATTACAAATCCATATTTAAAGTTTTATGTAGACACACACACACACACACACTGCCACAGCATGATAACTCCCAATGTTTGTCTGGAATGTTATGAGGAGGTACCGGATCACAGAAACTGTTTTTACAGTATTTCCTGTTTTTACAGTATTTCCTGTTTTTACAGTATTTCCTGTTTTTACAGTATATTTGTATAAACCAGGACCATGGGGAGGGTGTGATATATGGGGGGGGGATCCTCAGAAAAAGTTTGGAACTATATTCTCCTCGGGTGATTTTTGTTGACATTTTTACATTCAGAATCACAACCAAACGGCTAACACTGTAACAGTCCATTCTAGTTAATGGACGCAAACTGGTCACAAAATCAACTAATCTATTATATAACTAATAGATTTAAGAGTATATGGTTCTTTATCATAATCCCAATTAAAACAGCACCAGTCTCACAACATGTCAAAAAGACAGGTATGTCTAATGAACCTTCTAGATAAGATTATATAACATCAACAAGGATCACAATAGAGAAAGCTGTAATATAACATCAACATGTCTGATGTATGTGGTTAATGAGGTATGTGGGCACTGTTTGAGGTATGTGGGCACTGTTTGAGGTATGTTGTGATGGATAATATTAAGGTTAGTATAAACATTATGATTTATATCATAACATAAAAAACAAACAAATATTAGTTCTTAAAATGGAAATTACAAAAAATTACTCCATATTTGATCTCACACACACACACACATATATACACACACACACACACACATATACACACACACATACACACACACATATACACACACACACACACACTAGAGCTCTGCACAGGTTAGGTTAACCTGTTCGGGTTAACCTAACCTGGACCTGTGAGTCGAGTTGAACTCTTTCTTTGGGTCACAGGTTGGGTTTGGGTTGTTTTCTTGTGGGTTGGGTTTGGGTTGTTGTCTTGTGGGTTTGGGTTGTTGTCTTGTGGGTTGGGTTTGGGTTGTTGTCTTGTGGGTTGGTTTGGGTTGTTGTCTTGTGGGTTGGGTTGTTGTCTTGTGGGTTGGGTTGTTGTCTTGTGGGTTTGGGTTGTTGTCTTGTGGGTTGGGTTTGGGTTGTTTTCTTGTGGGTTGGGTTTGGGTTGTTGTCTTGTGGGTTGGGTTTGGGTTGTTGTCTTGTGGGTTGGGTTTGGGTTGTTGTCTTGTGGGTTGGGTTTGGGTTGTTGTCTTGTGGGTTGGGTTTGGGTTGTTTCTTGTGGGTTGGGTTTGGGTTGTTTTCTTGTGGGTTGGGTTTGGGTTGTTGTCTTGTGGGTTTGGGTTGTTGTCTTGTGGGTTGGGTTGTTGTCTTGTGGGTTGGGTTTGGGTGTTTTCTTGTGGGTTTGGGTTGTTGTCTTGTGGGTTTGGGTTGTTTGTCTTGTGGGTTTGGGTTTGGGGTTGTTGTCTTGTGGGTTTGGGTTGTTGTCTTGTGGGTTGGGTTTGGGTTGTTGTCTTGTGGGTTTGGGTTGTTGTCTTGTGGGTTGGGTTGTTGTCTTGTGGGTTGGGTTTGGGTTGTTGTCTTGTGGGTTGGGTTTGTTGTCTTGTGGGTTGGGTTTGGGTTGTTGTCTTGTGGGTTGGGTTTGTTGTCTTGTGGGTTGGGTTTGGGTTTGTCTTGTGGTTTGGGTTGTTGTCTTGTGGGTTGGGTTTGTTGTCTTGTGGGTTGGGTTTGGGTTGCTGTCTTGTGGGTTGGATTTGGGTTGCTGTCTTGTGGGTTGGGTTTGGGTTGTTGTCTTGTGGGTTTGGGTTGTTTTCTTGTGGGTTGGGTTTGGGTTGTTGTCTTGTGGGTTGGGTTTGTTGTCTTGTGGGTTGGGTTTGGGTTGCTGTCTTGTGGGTTTGGGTTGTTGTCTTGTGGGTTGGGTTTGTTGTCTTGTGGGTTGGATTTGGGTTGCTGTCTCGTGGGTTGGGTTTGGGTTGTTGTCTTGTGGGTTGGATTTGGGTTGTTGTCTTGTGGGTTGGGTTCGGGTTGTTGTCTTGTGGGTTGGGTTCGGGTTGTTGTCTTGTGGGTTGGGTTCGGGTTGTTGTCTTGTGGGTTGGGTTTGTTGTCTTGTGGGTTGGATTTGGGTTGCTGTCTTGTGGGTTAGATTTGGGTTGCTGTCTTGTGGGTTGGGTTTGGGTTGTTGTCTTGTGGGTTGGGTTCGGGTTGTTGTCTTGTGGGTTGGGTTGTTGTCTTGTGGGTTGGGTTGTTGTCTTGTGGGTTGGGTTGTTGTCTTGTGGGTTGGGTTGTTGTCTTGTGGGTTGGGTTCGGGTTGTTGTCTTGTGGGTTGGGTTGTTGTCTTGTGGGTTGGGTTCGGGTTGTTGTCTTGTGGGTTGGGTTGTGTACGGGTTGCTTGAAAAAATATGGGTTTTATTTATTTTATATCCAAAATATATGCCATTATTCAGACACCGTCATTCTATATGGCTACCTGGAAGCCAGAGTGTCACAACTCTACATATTGTCATCCCCTGGGTTGTTATACTCCAGAAACATTGTAAGATAGCTGATGAGGACTGTGACAACATACTGGCACTGAAAGACACTTGTCTCACAATGTTAGAGGAAAAGTTCAACCCTCACATCCTGCACAAGGCAGCAGTATTTCTAAATCCTAGGCAAAAGTCTATGCAGGCCAAGCCACACTCTGACCAACAAATCGCCATGGACTACATCGCTGATCAGATGGAGATCCTGCCCCCTGAGTCACCACCAAACGTCTGTCACGACACCTGGATGAGTTCGATGATGAAATGAATCAACAACCAAAACAAGGAGAGCTCCAGGTCTATAAACAGGATGTAGTAAAACAATGTTCTTGTGTACTACAGTGTTGGAAGGTACACATAACTGGATATCCATCACTCTCACGTATTACAAGAAACGTCCTATGTGTGATCCGTACAAATGGTGCCAGTGAGCGAAACTTCAGCCTGGCTGGCCATGTTATATCTGCTAGGAGATCCGCTTTGAAATAATCTAATGTAAATAACATCCTATTCATGAATAGTGCTGTTCATCATACTAAATAGTCACTATAGGATACAACAGAATTTTATTATAAAGATATGAATAAGTTACAATAGAAAAGTTAAGTTCATTTTTCAATAAATTATCTAACATACACCACACACACATACTAGTTTAGGAGTAATTGAGACCATTACTTACTGAAATATTCAAATTCCTCTTTTAGTGCCATTCCGTTGTGAGAATGGCACTGTTTACAGATCAGAGCATATCTATTCTGTGGACCATCGACAAGCAGATAATCTACAAATTTGTCAAAAAACGTACGATTCTGCGGTAAGAGAGGTCGTGGCAAGGAAACCAGCTTGGGCTTCTGGCCAGGAGATGTGGCTGAAATTATAATGTGGAAACTTAACATGAGACCACCAACAGTAACAATCTTATATAGACATCTAAGCTTGTGACCAAGTCCCATATAAGGACATAAAAATAGGAGTTACACATGTCAATCTTGATTTATGTATAATTTTAAAATGTATTTCATCGTTATTGCCATTATATCTGTACATTCATGCATTGTACTCCTGTTGTGTGAAATAAAACAATTAAAAAAAATATTTTGGTCTGTCAAGATCCTGAACATCCCAACAGGAAGATGATAGACTCAGTCCGTACTTTTGCTTTATATAGATCTGTTAATTTGCATGGATGACCACAAAATTACAAAAAAGGTAGAAGAAGCTAAATAATGAATATTACCCACCTATGTTATAAATCTAAATGATCTAGTCAGCATAATATAATCAAACCATCATTTATTATGGAAAAAATTATCGCTGTTCTCCGTTCATATTGAAATATTAATTAACAACATTATGCAAACTGTTCATAAAATAAATAATGATTATACCAAAATATAATTCCTATCACACACTGATCACATGACTGTGTGTGACACACTCGGACCTGTGAATCGCAGTGAATCTTGTAATCAGAGGCTGGTAATTAGTAGATCCCCCCCCCCAATTTAGAACCCATAACGATGGATTTCAGAGATGAACTTGGCACAAAAGCAACAAAGGATACTAAATCCATTCAATTCAGAAGCCATGACAATTAATTTTCAAGTACTTGATGCTGTTTTCCAGCAAGCACATGGTTATATGATGTTGTATTAGTATAAACCGATTAGACACAGGTTGAACATAATGATGAGTCTAGGCGTAAATTGTTTACAGTGAGTGTGGTTATATTAAAACAAATATGACACGTGATATAAATTTCCAGGTGGTTATAGTCTATGGCCAGTGGAAAGACAGGGATTGGCTAAACACCGGTCCCCCAATTTCTATTATTATATTTTGTTGTATGTACATTTTGTATGATCATATACTTGGAAAATAAATACTCTACTCTACTAACATGTCAGTGTGATGACAGCTGTTGATGTTCATTTCTTCCATTATTGTCCATGATATTTTGCTTTGTTCCTAAATAAATTCCATCAAATATGTTCCCTTTGGGTATTCCCAGTGTATTTGACAGCTGTCAAATTCACCGACTGCTGTCAGCAAGTATATGACAGCTGTTATATATTCACTGACAGCTGCCATATACTCGCCAATGACTCAGCAAGTGTTCTTAATATATAATTGTCATATCATATTTTATCTGTCTATAAACAAATAAAAAACTAACCTGAGATTTGTTGTGTTGTCCAAGGAATCTTTTGCTCTGCTGCACATGGCTTACTTCCAGGTGGATGTACTAACTGATGACCAGACTGTCCAGTAGGTGATGTCACAGGAAAGCCAGTGACATCTTGTCCTTGACTCTTAGTGGCCATATTGGATTGATCCGTCTTCCTGTGACGTAAATCTAGACCAAGATAAGAGGATTGTAATGACGACAATAACTGTATATCACAAACATGGTAAAGTTTGCTTTAATCCCACTGACAGACAATCTTATAATAATAATATAATAATAATAGCCAAAATGGCAGTTCTTAATGTGGCTGGCAGATTCAAATAAGGGAAACCCATATTGTCTGTAATTTATAGCTTCCATGTGGAGACTAATTCTAAATAAATTTAGAATTTACAATATATGGCATGTTCAGTGGAGAAAACCTTGTCAGTTCCCCCTATTATAGTACCACAGCTGAGGCACAAACCTGTGACCTCCCGCACAGAATGACCATGGCCATATGTAAATAATCTGTCCTATATACCCAAGTAACTTCCCTGATAGACAATACTAATCCCCCTGACAAACAATTATATATCCCACTGACATATATAATCTATATCCCCCTGACAGGCAATCCTATATTCTCATAATAGACAATCCTATATCCCCCTGACAGATAATCCTATATTCTCATGACAGACAATCCTATATCCCCCTGACAGACAATCCTATATCCCCCTAACAGAAATCCTATATCCCCCTGACAGACAATCCTATATCCTCTTGACAGACAATCCTATATATATCTTACAGACAATCCTATATCCCTGTGACAGATAATCCTATATCCCCCTGACAGACAATCCTATATCCTCCTGATAGACATTCCTATATTCCCCTGACAGACAATCCTATATCCTCCTGACAGACAATCCTATATACCTCTTACAGACAATCCTATATCCCTGTGACAGATAATCCTATATCCCCCTGACAGACAATCCTATATTCTCCTGATAGACAATCCTATATCCCCATGACAGACAATCCTATATCCCCCTGACAGACAATCCTATATTCTCCTGATAGACAATCCTATATCCCCCTGACAGACAATCCTATATTCTCCTGATAGACAATCCTATATCCCCTTGACAGATATTTTCTGTTTTGACAATTTACCTAAAAACCTTAAATGACAAAAATATTATTACTAAGACAAAACTGATGTAGAAATGTAGTTATACAAATAAGAGGTGGCACATGATGTATTGTGGTATGTGGTGCAGTGGTATGTGGTGGAGTGGTATGTGGTGGAGTGGTATGTGGTGCAGTGGTATGTGGTGGAGTGGTATGTGGTGGAGTGGTATGTGGTGGGATGGTTCAATGTTTTGTCTTATCATGGTGATATGCCCTACATAATATTGCCCCACAATGAAAAATAAATAACAACCTTGACCTTCAGGTGACTTTGCCGTAGTAGGTGATGAGGACTGAAAGGAAAAATAGAAATAAATAAATTAATATTAATAACGATTTTATAATAATGATAGATATTGTGAAAAATTAAATAATCTTTACATATTATATGTCTGTATATTGAGAAACACAACATAAAAAAACAACAACAATGTAATAATAATAATAATAAGTACAACAATAAGAATAAAACTAAGTATTTTGATATTATTTAACTGTATCTGATACTGCCTCCAAATGTGCAACAAATAGAGTGGTGTGCCATAAACTTCAAAGTCAGGGTTCGAGTCAATATAAAACCCGTGTTTGTGGGATGTTTTCCTAAAGAGTAGGCCATTTATTGTCATCTTTAGGATGTGATAAAGGTGCCCTGTTTGTTGTGTGTGTGTGTGTGTGTGATTAGTCCAATCAAACAGTGTTCAGCTAAATTATAATGAAGTTTTGAGAGTAACAATCATTTAGAAACATCTAATATATTGAGTGATGGATGACTAGAATAACTGACATGATTATGGTCTAGTTTCTGTAAATAACTAGAAATGATTCTAGTAAGGGTGTTCATTAAATCTACATTATTATTAATAATATTATTATTCTTACAGTACGCCCTCTCTTAAACACAATATTTGGGATCAGAATTTGGCTGTGGGATGGTATTCGGAAGAGGTCTGATTTTGAGGAACATTAATCAATTCATAATATGGCACACTGTGTTTATTTATGTTGCTTAATTGAATATGAATTAGGAATTTGTTTATACCTACACTGTTGAGTTATATTTACATACAGTTAAAATACAGTAAAGAAATACAGTAAATGCACATATATTTTGTACATGTACATGTCACTCACACTCACGTTCAAACAAACATAAATTTGCATTTGATTAAAAAAAGTCATGGCATTTGGGGTATAACTCCGCCCCCCGCCACCTGGTGTTTATTTTAGTTGTGTTGTTGTGACATTATTGTTGCTGGTGTTGTCTATTGGGTTTTTTCAGAAAAAGTGGGCTGATATTGTCTGGTTGAAATGTTGTTTTTCTGATAAACAATGCTGCTATCTCTCACACTTTTTAGTCTTTAGCAAGGAAAGGATTTTTTTTGTTTTCTACCATACACCGGATGACCTGGGAAGTTGAGCAGATGTATGTTTGTCAGCAGTGAGGGCAGAGTACTAGGGATGTTGTACGAGTGAAATTTTGTTTGTATGACCAGAAACGTAGCTGTCCGAGTTGGATGTTAAGGAATATAATGATATGAATAATATACAATTCAACAAATCTATCACATGAGCCCATTATCCCACTATCTATCCCATGGCTTGAGTCAAACTTTGGAATACATTGGGATGTTAACTGAGCCACTGACACCTGTAAATATCTAGTCAATTTATAAACCTGTAATAATTATTTCCTAGTCATAATTAACTGAATTAGTCACATATCCATGATGTACTATTTTCACAAAATCATATAATTTATAGCCTTCATCCCCCTCTGTGCTGGTACCTTGCCAATGATGAGGGGACCTGTGTGTCTCAAGGACTTTGGAAGCTATACCGGTGGGGGCTTAAGTCCCTGACAGGTTTAACCAAGCTGTGCAGGTCTCAGAGGAGGGACCAGACTAAACCCAGCACCTGGTCCTCTATGTTGGGGGTGAGTGTGGGGCTAACCACCTCATCCCATAAAAACAAACCTGTTATAGAAACTATTACAACAACTAACATTGTTATTGTAGCTTGATGTCCCATTGGGATGAAGAGGATAAATAAGTAATATCCGTCATAAAATGTTTTTATTTTCATGTTTATATAATCATATTTGTAATTATAATAATAAAACATTTGTTTTCAAGTTCATGTATGGTGTTTTAGAGTGAAAAAATAGGGTGCTATATAATATTACTAATAATTTACTAATTCTTAACTCAGACTACGACTTTCCCATTCCTTCGAGTCTAATGATTCACCTGCAAATTTCCAGGTAATGCCATTAGAAATCCACTTCAAACAAAATATGTTGCTACAATTTAAAACCCTGCATTTGAATTCCAGACAAACAACACATTAGAATGATGATTTTAATCAACTTACATTGATGTCATTAAGATTCTCCGGATTATATTTGGCGAGGATTTCTTTAGCTTTCTTATATGTTTCAGTTTCCATGACATCATCAAGCTAAAACAAATTAAATTAACAATAACAAAACATATGATACGATGATGACACCGATATGTCACAATGACATTAATTATAAAATGTTCTCGAAACAACTAATGCTTTACTATAAACATAGAAAGTGACCCAAGAAAAAAAATGCCAACTGCAAATCCTCTGATCATCAAGTACATATACAATCATCAGAAAAAAATGATTATGTACAAGTCCAGGTACAGTAATTTCTGTCCTTGTGTACACATTATCTATACTGTAATAATATATTTACTATTTTCTTCTTCTCTTCTTTAAGTTCTTGTAATGCAGCTTCATTTTTGGTGATCACATTTACAAAATACCAGTGAAGAAATCTCTTTATAATCCACACACTGAAAATAGTGTAAAACATTAATACAAATAGTACGTATGTCAGATTTGTATAATAATAATAATAATAATGGCCAAAATGGCTGGCAACCTCAAATGAGAGAGACGCAAATGGTCTGTAATTTATAGCTTCCCCACGGAGATTGAATTAAGTTATCTGGGAGATGACAGTTTCCATAAATTTGAGGGCAAAAACCGGATGAAATATTTTGTCAAAAAAGAAACACTTAAAACGGCCAAAAAATATATCAGATAAATTTTCATGAAAAATGTATAAATATCTGCTGAGATTAAAAAAGATTCCAGAAAAAAGCCTGGACATACCAAAATAATTTAATGCTTTACAACAAAAGGTTTTTGAGATTCACAACATATTAAAAACAAATAGATATATCCCAACTAACACTCTCCATCTGGTGAGAGCCAGAAGAACTACTAACAGACAGTACCAGACTGATGCTATAACTATAAGCTGGTAAAATGAGTGGTAATCGAAATAATATGTTTTTATTATACATCTTGTTGAACTTCAATCATAAAATACTAACAGTATTTATGACATCATATGAAACCAACACAGATGTTTATTTATTATAGTGTTAGTACACTATGTAGATTATGTAACAATAACAATAAATATATATTCATTTTATGCTATACAGGGCTGCCTCCGTGGTCTAGTTATTAGCATGGTGGACCAGATATCACTACCACCTGAGTTCGAATCTCGGCGTGGGCATATCTGAAGGGTGTTTCATCTTTGATTCTGCTTCATTACCTTTGGAGGTCGCTCGGCCCATTAGCCTACCATGTGCACAAAAGTGGCTGTAAAATACCAATCCTCAAATATAATTTAAAAAAACACAATAGCCAGGAATACCAATGCGAAGGCGACCTTACTTCTATATGACAATAACATTTTTAAAAACTGCTTCGATTAGATTTTCTAAAATGTGGCCCAATTTGATTGATTTTACCACGGATATCTGAACATTTAACACATTTATAACTTTGCTGTAATCCTAGGGGTCACCCATCATATACCAGATGTCAAATCTGTTTATATCTAATGACATAGAGCAACTATTGGCAGTAAAAGCTGACTACGAGCATTATAAATGTTTGTTGTCAATTATCTGAATATTCTGTGGCAACAAAATGATACTATGATAAATAAACTTCCCATCACTGTGTCAAGAATGTTGCCAATGAGTGTCACAATCCAGAAAAAGTTATTATTTCAGGGACTAGCAAAATTCATTACACGTTATTTGCGACATCCACAAAATAAAGCTAATAATAAGAAAATAATCATAAACATTCAAAAGCCGTGAGATCCAAATTATAATTAACAAAAGTAAAAATTATAACCTTTAAATGACATACATAACAACACATTTCTTGTAGCTTATTGAAACAGAACCACAACACTAGATTATTCTGAAACCTGCTCGCTTTCATTCCTCATCTAACCACAGACTTAGATTGTTTTATAGACGACGACCAACAAGTAAATATCTCGGATCAGAAATTATAGGGGAGTACTCTATGCCATACCAGTTGTATGACATTATTAAAGCTAATGGGATGGGGAGACCATTAATGTGTGCATTGTGTATTCTTCTACAGTCATAATATTTATTCACAGTTTTTTTTGGTTCTAATTGGATTTTTACACAGACAATATTTTTTCCTGGACATTTTCTGATTTTGCAAAATTCCAGTACATTTCCAGGGCCTGGAAAATGAATTTGTTATTTTCCAGATTTTCCAGGATGGATGGGAACCCTGATATAGGGAGACTTCAATGTCGCATCAGTAATATCAACATATATATTATCTATACTTACAGAACAGGAAAAATGGCCAAAGGCAATGTGTACTTAATACGATCACTGACAGATTCTGGCAGATAGCAGAAATAGATGAGTAAAACTGCTCCAAAATAGAGGATGATTGAGTAGAGTATCAGGGAGCCAATCAAATGTTTCCGTTTTTCAATAGTTGTCTTTCTAGACTTTTCCAGTGCCTCTATGTTCTGGAAAATAAACACAAACATTTGTCATCAGTTAGCACAGTAATCAAATAATAATTATCATCGCAGAGAACAAACTGACAAATGAAACATGTAGTCAATGCAGGGCCTGAAAAATCAGTTGCCCGGAAACCTGGGGAAAGTATATTTTCATGATGATCGCCGATCACCTGCCTGTTCAGGCAAGTACCTTTTTGATACAAACATTTGCAAAATATCTGTGTGTGCATGCCTGATGAGCAAGCCAATTAAAAAAATAGTTTTTTCCTGCCATCTACTCCTAAAGTCGAGAATACGCGGCATCCAAATCTGAATGCATATGCGACAATGCAGTATCCATGTGTATTGGACACCCCTCTCACTTTCTGACCTATTTTTCTTGGGAAGGCCTGCATAGATACTCGAATTGGATAGCTGAATCCAGAATTTTAAAACCTGGGTCGTAAAAAATAGATTCAACCATCCGGTACATGGAGCGATCCGTTTTGTTGCATTCAGAATTCGCATACCCAGTCGTACATATGGAATCATGCCCATACATTTTTGTTGCATTTGGATAACGCATATAGCATATATAGAATTTCGGCTTAAGACAACTTGAACTATTTAAATGGTTTTGCTGATTAAAAGCTGTATTCATTGTAGTTTACTGGCTATGCATTCTTGATAATTTGAAATTTTATTTATATAGTGAGAGTGAAAATGACTATGTACCAATCAGCAAAGGGCTTCACTGAATAAGTATTTCTTATCAAACACTTCTCTATTTGTAGATTTTTATTGCAAATACATGTTTATATGCAGGTAGGTGAAATATAGCAGATTTAAAAATAAATGATAATTTTGGATCAAGTGAAAATTTGTTAGGCAACTGAAAACATTTGTTGGGCAAGTGCATTTCCAATATACTTGCCCACGGGCAACTAAATTGAGTTTATGAAAATGATTTTAAATTTGTTTACTATTTCAATATGATCAAATATCAAAGACACAATAACTAACATCATATCAGGTTTTATTTAGTATGTCTTTGTGAGCCACCATATGTATTAGTGAATGAGTTTTTGGAATTGTATGTTAGACCTATAAGACACACACACATTATAGAATTCTAGGACTGCCACGTGTATGTATTTCAGATGGCAGTAATTCTGTTATCTCAATCGTGCATTCATTCACACACAGAAGACTGCTTGCATGAGTCCCTTGCTACTGGCTTTTATAGCAATTTCTGGACCAGGCACCAAGCTTGATACTTGCAGGCAGACATTGGTTATCTGATCATATCAGTACTTAATTGATAACTCTAAAGATAATTTGTTTCTAACTATTATAGTATTATCTTTTCATATCGGTGCATGCCCACTTATATAAATCTAAACCTATCTCGTCTGGATTTCATGTCACTGTTTTATTATCTTTTCAAATCGTTGTTTAAAAAAATGTCAATATTTATTTGTTACTTCTAAATAATATGATGCCTGCAAATTGCTGTATCACGCTGCGTGTGTTTCCGGGAAATGTGTGAAGCCTATGTATCACTGGTTCACTGAATATACTAACAGCTTGGTAATTTACTTTACAATGTGTGTCAACAGTGCACCCAAAAGGCTGCTTACTTCATACAAACATGGGAATTGGGATAGCACACAACCAGAAATCATTAATGTATTTTGAACAAAATCAACACTTAGTTATGAAATGTGCCAGCCTTTGTGCATTATTTACTGGGCGATATTCTGTTACACCAGCCTCAATGGCAACATATAGGACAACAAACAAATTATGACATCACAACACATTGTGGCGCCAATTTTGTTTGTGGTCAAGCATTAGGACTACTATAATGGTCAAAAGGTGATATCATCATTTTAGCTTCACATAGAGCTGTCATGGGTTGATCACACTATGCTACTGTTGCTAAATAAGGACAGACGTCAACTGAAATTGAACAGAGTAGCCTAGAACCACAATATCAACATCGCTTTAATTCCTGCTGAGGGAACATACATTTAAACAAAATTCACTTTTTGCACGTTTGTTCAATCGTCAAGACGGTTTCTGCTACATTTTCAAAATCACTGCCTTTTCCGGGCAATTTGTGAAACCTTTTTCACTCACTGGCTTGTAAAGTGAAGTGACCTATTGTTAGTAAATAAATTAACAAGTTCACTGTACAAATGGTTCACCATTGAGGCTGTCCATTAAAAAATGACAACTGACAAAAACTATACTGATCTGTTCCCATCGTGATATCTTTATAGATAACTGTACTTGTTATACTAAACCAACATCAATGTCACAAGGATGGCACCAGCTACATACATATATTTAAATAATGTGAATATACAAATACACATCTGGATTTGTTTTATTTCATGACTCCTGATCAAGAAATAGGACTAACATACAAGAGTATGGATACTTCTCTTTCTGCCTGATACTATCTTCTCTCTTTCAACCTCCCCCCCGCCATTCCCACACTGGAAAAATGCCAAAACATGGACTATAACCTGATCTTATACAAAGGACACTGTACACATAGTTATTAAGGTGACCTGTTTTTTTGCTAACCATTTATCCATTATTTATATTTAACTTAGAGACATACAGTGGTTTGTCCATTATTTTCGTAATCTCCTAGCTTATAAACAGTGTTTTGTTAATATATCCACATCAGATTATAATAAATTTGTTCATAATTTAAAAAACACCATGTTATTGTCAGGATAGTCATTTAATACTGGAAAAAAACACCAAAACAGGATTGTCTGGTAACTAACTACCAGAGAGGGTCATACAGGGAATTACCATCTTGTAGTTGTACTATTTCCCACAAATTAGAAAACACCATGAAATTATTTGTGAGTGCAAATTTGTGTGTGTGTAAACATGCTTAAGTTTTCTTGCACCCACAACATAAATGATTTATCTACAAAGACACATGCCTCTAAAGCCTAGTGGGTAAGATCCTAGGACTTTCTTACTCATGGTCATGCTGTGTGGGAAGTCGGGGATTCGAAATCTTGGCCGTAGCTCATCACTATAAAAGGTGGGAGTTTTTCATCCAGCCAGGCAACTGGCAAGGTTTTCTCTGCCGAATTTATTTAGAATTAGTATCTGTGGTGAAGCAGTAAATAACAGAACATATGCATCTCCCTCATTTGAGATACGGTAAGTAAACCACTTAAAATAACTGCCATTTTGGCAATTATTATTATAGATATACATTACTGGTCCATTTTTAATGTAGACATCAGATTAGCACAAAGTATGGAGATTGTTTTTGATGAAGCCAATATTTGAGGAAGGGATAACAATTGTTAGGCTAAGTCTAACGTAACAAGTCTCCGAGGCTGACTGAAACTATTGTTTGTAATTAAGTACATTACTCATTAGTATGTAAGTTGTTGCAACATGGGAACATTTTTCAGACTGTTCATTTTAATTCCTGTTTCCCCCCCCCCAATATTTTCATATAAATACTAGTATTTAAGGGGTAAATAGTAGTATTTTGGGGGTAAATACTAGTATTTTCCAGGTAAATATTCTTATTTGCCAAGAACATTACAACACAACCAAATATAATATAAAGAATCAGGATTATCCCGTATTTATGTTCAGAGCATCAGAAGAAAAGATCATTACATATTGTGCAATATGCAAACACTTGTTGAGCTTAATATAATAAGTTCTATGGTAACACTCACAGACTGCAAATCTTTCAGAAGGTCTTCTGTTAAACGCTTGTCCTGTGAAATAAAAACATAACTTCAGCAGGGTTCCATGCTTATACAAGTTTCATCCAGAAACAGTACTCCAAAAAAAAATTAACAACTTCTTATCATATGTGATTCATTAATAAGCTTATTGGAACAAATGAATAGACATATTCAGTAATTATATCTATATTTGTCACAACATGACATAATGATGACGGTTTGCTTAAATATCCACTATTGGTTAATAATATATTGAAAAACTATAACATAACATTATATTTACAATAAATAAGTTTTGTTCATGATCAAAAACCAACAACAATTCCAGGGCCCATTCAACAAACAAACAAACTTATCTGATGTGTGACATTCAGCAAACAAACAAACTCATCTCATGTGACATATTCAGCAAACAAACAAACTCATCTCATGTGTCAGATGTACATACCTAATACCAAACAAACACAGAGAAATTATAATTCCCACCCCGCCTCAAAATAAGATGATTTGCTAAATATCGAGAATATGATTTTTGGGATTACTGTCTCATATATGTGGAAATATAGTTTAATTGGATCAGACATGGAGTCGATTCCATTCTGACAATTCCAAATAGAGTAGGTACCCCGAGTACCTACATGGAATACCTACTCCGAATAGTTTATATTCCAAGCAGGATTGTCATGGAAGAAATATCTGTGGATTTATTTATTTTTTGCCATCAATTTCAAAATTGAATTGATGGTTAATTTACCCAAATAGATCAGTCATGTAAGTCTGATACTGCCTGTAAACGTCTACGCTGGAGAGACAAAAATTGCCTGGTTTAACCGATCCCTGGGTTTAGCCTTGGTTGTGCTACCTAAAGCTCAAATCTGGGCTAAACAAGGTTAAAACTAATCTTCAGACATGTTTCATCATTATCAAATAAAACAAAGTGTATTGTATACATTTCAAATCAATATAATGTACACAAATAACGATACGTTGCAATAAATGTACTCCAGTTGAAGTCCGGTTGATCAAAATCATTAATTTATTTTTTAAATCGGATTTTGTTTATTTATTTGATTTAAATCAGATTTTTTAAATTTAAATCATTTTATTTCTTCACAATCCATAAAATCATTTAAAACGCTTATATATGTTTGTATTGTGCAGTTATAAAATATTAAATAGTCATGATATATATAAGGATACATTTATTCAAGTTCTACATTATATACACTATAACAGATACATAAAATTAATCACTTTATTTTACCAGACAAAGATCATTTTTATTTCTTGTTTAGCAACTTGCCAGTTTTTTCCATTTCTAGGTGATTTCGAAGTTTTGAATGAAATAGTCAGAATGTGGAAAATACTCTCTCAACCCCAGCGATGGATGAAGTGACACTAAACAATTGATCTATAAGTGTGAGGAGTCTGTCAGTCAGTCGCTCTGATCGTGAATGCCACCAGGCAATGAGACTAACTGAATTCATTATTTGTGATACAAACATGTACTGGTGGAATGGACCTATCTTTGCATTATAGTTTACTATGCTGGCCATCAGATGAGGATAGTTTTTCAGTATATGTTTCATGGCCTTGTCTGTTTCCTCAACACATAAATCATTGCCTCTGTATTGAGGAGCTACCAGATTGGCTAAAAAAATGGGAATTTGTCATTGCTTAATTGTAACAGTCCTTTACATGCTTTAGACACTGATCTACAACATGGAGATAAATTTAACTATATGCTATTCAGTAGTCAATTTGTATTATCAATAATGTAGAGATTTTGCAATATACAAATTCATAGGCATTACAATAAGACAACATAGGTAAGACAACAGGGACAATATCTTGCTAGAAATACACACGTGTAATATGGTTATAATAAGACAACATAGGTAAGACAACAGAAGGGGGTAGGTCTTGTATGGGGAATTAGTCCAGTACACCTGTCAGAATTATGATCAGAATATAAAATTGAAAAAAAAACGGAGCTTGATAACAATTTACAAGTACATATGATTGACAGATACATTATTAGTACATACTAATAATTTCTTAGCATGTATTATGACTATTTATGTCTATGTTAACTTGTCATAGAGTTGTAAATCATCATTTTTATGATTGTCATTGACATGATAATTATGATTGTGTGAACAGGAAATTTTATTTAACAATTAAATGACAAACTCATTAAAGCTTAAAGCCAATAAACTTAAAGGGGGGGAGCTTTATTTATACTATTAAAATTATCATAATATAACCCGATTATCGCTCAGGTTCATACCAAAACATATTTAATAAAACTATATAAAAGTCAATAACTGATAATATATCATTATGTTACCTTTCTGCTTGTTAGGAATGCCCCCATAATGAATATAGAACTTTTGATAATTAGTCATTAAACAACAAGTCCGCGTCTATCAAAGTATATAAGGACACATCAACTGACATCGCCATTGCTTTTTAGTTCGTTAGATGGAGCCACCACATACCTTTTTTTTCTGATTGATGGATTATTCTTTTGTCAACACAGCGTGTAGTAAAAACATTCTACGTAATATCTTCACCAGTAATGGTCTCGCGGGCCAAGTCTTCATGTTTGGTAAAGCCGCAAAAGTAAACTAGACTTAAATTGTCACGTGTAGCGGAGTGGCCTGTCAATTTGTCCGCCATATTGGAAGATGTATTATGGACGTGTCATAAGTCCACATTTTCCCCGTCATTTTGCCTGGCCGGACAATATAATAATTAATCAAGTTAAATCGTGGAAAACCGCTGATGCACCATACTTGTAGGGGTTCTGAAGTATCAGCACTAGAATCACGCACAGTGTATCAAAGACTTGTTCATAGGAAAATAGTTGAACAAACTTTCTTTGTTCGTTATCAACGTATATATGACATAAAATTAGAAATAGTTCATCGGGTAATTTTCGATTAACTCGAAATTCCCTAAGAACTGTACACGATATTGGATGATGTGGCGTATATATGTATATAATAGTACCAAATTTAGCTTAGCGAAAGTTGCTAAAGGGGCATGATGTGCTGTCTGGCATCAACACATTTCAATTATACGTCGCTTCTGGGGAACTGTACCAAACTGACGACTTGGACAAATGGAGTAGAATGAGTATCTGAGTTCATTAATAATCATACATCCTATATCAATTTCTTCATGTTGCACAATTTGACGGAACCAATGTAGTACAGTAAACAGAATACAGATGGATGAATCAGAATCAGTACGGAATATGAAGATGTTTACTGTGGGAGTCATATTATCAATTAAGGCGATTCTTTAGAGGCTTATATACCTTATACAAATTAATCTCATAAACGTGACTTTGTTTTGGCACAATAATTAAGTGCATTTGTTATTCGTCTAAACAACTGTTTCTTTGATCTTATTAAATCAGGACAGTCTGGACGTGAAGTTATTTACAACACTGAAGTAGGCTTGTTTCGAACGACAGATTATGTTATGATTTCAGTTGATCAAAACAAACCAATGTACTGGTTTATCTAGATGTTTAAGGCCTTTGATGAAGTTGACCATAATATATGTTTTTCCACCGTTTGGAAGATGTGCTTTGTTTGTTGGGTAACTGTTTCAATGATTTTAAAATAGCATTCCAAAAGAGTGTTTCTCCAAAATGTTATGTCTGTTGGCGTGTATCTGTTTTCTGGTAGCTCAATGTTCAGTTCTCAGACATTTGATTTTCACAATTTACCCACATTTACTCGCTGAGAACACACAAACAGACTTTGCCAATTAAGCTACTGACATCTTTGGCCATTTATAATAATATCGAAAATGGACATGGCAGTTGTAATATTATCAGTTTACCAGGACAATTCAGAGATAGCTTCAATAATTTGTTTTATCTGTGGTCATTTTCCTTGAATAACGTTCGCCATCGTCTAGCAGCAGACCCATGGCGCATGCGTACGTCAGTGATAATGCGCCAGCATAGATGGCATAATTCTAATAAATAAACGGGTGTGCTATTTGGATCGAAAATACTCATCAAATCGGAGACATATTGTGTTACACAAAAGTATTGATTGATAGAGTAATAATCCGACATTAATATATTGCATTTGGATATTATTTCTTGCGAATTAACGCGAACCATGAGTTGATTTTAAAATGTAAATAAACCCCGTCTGTCGCCATTTCAATTTTCAAGCGGTAACTGATACTAGCGGACTTCGCTAAAGAAATATTTACTCTCATGTTTTCACTTTGTTGACAATAACACCATTTAATGGAATATGCTGAATAACGAGAAACTAATTTATCACTATCTGAATTCCAATTGTATTATGCAGTACGTTGTTCAAACCGAGATGTTCAGAACAAGAATCTGGCCTACATTGAAAACCATGAAACTCCACCTCCCCTGTTCTGGAGTGTACCCGGCGGTGACCCGAAGTGTAAAAGCCCGCGAAAATTAGTTGGCAAGGTCTATTGTATATATGACTGCATGGATCCTGACAATGTATCAACATCTTTTACCTTGGAGAACTTAGTACATTGTATTGCTGATGACTAAAAATGTCCTAAATTTGAATGATGATAAATCTAAATTAAATATTTGAATACATAAAGGCTATATATAGTTGTCTTAATATTTAATATTATGAACTTACATTTTTCAGAATCTTTCTATAATACTCCTGTGCACAATCCTGTATATATATATATATATATATATATATATATATATATATTGAGATAAATAAATGTTATATGATAGAATTATTTAGTTATAAATCAATTTTGAAGAATTCTACGTATATTACAGATTTTATTGGTTATTATCTGAGATTATAAACAGCTTACTTTTATGATGAATATATGAAGTCTTCAATGGGTATTGTTAAATTGATAACACTTATTATCAGTATGCAACCGGCATACATGCAATCTCCCATATCCTTCTCATAATCCAACTCTGATTCTGCTATATGTACTCAAACAGCTATTATTAATCAAGTACTAAGATGCAAGTTGTTTTAGATGGATGTATTTTAATTAATTTATGGAGCCAGTATGGTGCTAAATTACTATAATTTCCTCAATTTTAGAGGATTGGTTAACGTCTTCATTGATCATGGCAACTTTTCATATTTCTCGGCTTCATGTAGCACACCAATACCTAGATAGTAAAAGATTTAGCCACCGTGAGATAGGAACTGAAAAAAATATAATGATCTTTATATGATCTTCCCTTTATGACCAGAAGTATCGGAATCAAATACAGCTATTAGGAACACGATGTGTGTGTGTGTGTGTGTGTCCTCTGATTCTAGCTTCGTCGGATTTAAATAGATTGATTGACACGTAACATGATATTACATGCATGGAATACAATAACAAATAGAACCGAATAGACTAGAAGAAATTTATCCAGAAAACAAGCATACAATGTACAAAATATAGAAATATGGCACACAACACAACAAAAAAGTCTGGGATATTCCATTTTATGTTTACACAACAACGTATGTGTATATAGTTTTAACGTATTATTGTGACTGTTATATAATACGTGGTTATACTATTGGGACTGTTATATAATACGTGGTTATATTATTGGGACTTGTGACTGTTATATAATACGTGGTTATATTATTGTGACTGTTATATAATACGTGGTTATATTATTGGGACTGGTATTGTGTACATGGTTATATTATTGGGACTGGTATTGTGTACATGGTTATATTATTGGGACTGTTATGTTGTATGAGGTTGTATTATTGGGACTGTTATTGTGTACGTGGTTATATTATTGGGACTGTTATTGTGTACGTGGTTATATTATTGGGACTGTTATTGTGTACGTGGTTATATTATTGGGACTGTTATTGTGTACGTGGTTATATTATTGTGACTGTTTTATAATACGTGGTTATATTATTGGGACTGTTATTGTGTACGTGGTTATATTATTGGGACTGTTATTGTGTACGTGGTTATATTATTGGGACTGTTATGTTGTATGAGGTTGTATTATTGGGACTGTTATGTTGTATGAGGTTGTATTATTGGGACTGTTATTGTGTACGTGGTTATATTATTGGGACTGTTATTGTGTACGTGGTTATATTATTGGGCCTGTTACATCTCTACACGTTCCAGTATGTGTGATAATTATATCATTCGTACATCAGACGATAACATAATAATACAAAAGTTATAATAGATATAAATTATGATTTATTATAATAATTATGTTATTAATCATAAACAATATTATAAACAATAATCATATCTATAATTTATATATATACATCTCATCATTATCATAATCTGACACTGATAGTCTCTCATTTTTAAATAAACATATTTTCCACGGTTGATAAACTAAATCTAAAAGACTTTTAACAAAATGAATTTTTTTATCAAATAATAAAATATTATTATTTTTATAAAAATAAACAAAGATTTGTTTATTTTTATCAACAAATATACTTGTTGGCTCTATCTCTCTATCTGTTGATGATAATAATGATATTAGTTTACCATTTTTATCATAAACAACAACATTATTCTCGAAACATACACGTCATACAGCCAGTCATCACACGACGTATCTATAGGCCATAACTCATCGCTAGAAACAATATAGCATTTATCACTAGTTACTACATATGATGGCTTCTGACATATATGACACCTGTTATATCTCCAGCTGTCACCAGCTGTATCATAAACATGTGGATAACCTGGTTCATTGTACTCTGTCACCACAATGTTACCCACATTCCTTCCCACAGAACACCCCACAGTCCTCCATCATCAACAGGTTTACAGTTATGAGATAGATAATGATCTATCTTCTGACCATTATCATCATATATCTCAAGACCACCCCACACAGAGACAACAAGTTGTCCATTATCTAGATACTCTATGTCATAGGCCCATTTTCCTGTCTTTATCTGACACAACAATGTCGGATCATCAATAACAGATATGGTATCGGTAATATGAATATTAATATATAAATATATTTGATGTATCATTAACGTTTCATGATATAAAGTTGATAAAATTAATAATTAAACTATAACTGACTATTGTCAAGAGAAATTATCACTTAAATCAGTCAAAAAAGATACTAGACTATGAGAAAAATTAAAACAATAAACCAATTATTTCATCTTACATTTAACAGATTAAAAGAGATAATGATTATATGTCATGTGATGCGCAAACAAACAATAAATATCCACAAACCTAGACTTTGGACAGCTTCTGTCAGGAGATCTTCAAATAGTCTGGAGGACATGGATACAACAGGAGACTTTATTGCTGAAATAAATAATAAAATAATTATATAATTGGTGTAGAAATTAAAATAACTATCATTAATAATATCTAATATTGATAATCAAAGGTATAACATGATACAATAACAAAAATAAAGTACCTTCTTCAACTATCTCTGCCAATTTTATCTGATCATCACCAATAATAAACTTGATTTGTTTTTGGTTTGACATTGATATCAAAAGACGGTATTTGTTTTTTGACATCTGTTATCAGGTTAGCTGTATCCTCAATCTTTAATCCAGGTATACCCATCACAGGCTCCAGCCAGTTATCTACCTTTGTTATCAATTTGTCAATAGATGTTCTAAAATCTTGGGTGAGTTGTTTGGATCTGGATAATTCAAGATTTATTTTGCCTTCTTTTTGTTGTAATTTGAGACATAAATTATCATATTGGTCATTGATCTCTTTGATGAGACAATCTCGATGATGAGTCATCTCTGTCATGACTTGTTTTGTGTCATTTATGACTTTTGTTTGGAAATTTACAAAATTTTCCAATGTTTTGTCTCCTGATTGTAGACAAAATAACAGAATTTCCTTTAACTCAATCTGTGTTTTTTTGTTATCATAAGTCAAGTCATAGAGTGTCTCCCTCTATGACACCGAGAACATATGGGCTTAGTACACGTCATAAGTCAAGTCATAGACTTTGTGGAATCTGAGTATGATCTAGATAAAGGGCATCATGTTTCACATGATAATCCTGACAATGTCTAGAATGGCATCCGAAACAGTAAACTGAAACATCAGCTTTTCTCTTCTATATAACTTACATAATTTAGGTATTTCTTCAAGTTCTTTTCTAATATTTTGAACTATTGACAAATAAAAAAATAAAGCTAAACAGGCAGATGAGCCTCCAGGTACTTCTGTTGTCTGTGTACAAATGGGACAATGATTTGGATTTTAGGGTTTTTAACTTATACATCATCTAGATGATGATGTAAACAATCTTCACAGAAGACATGTAAACAACTTAGCATTCTTGATCTTCGGTCTTCTAATGGTTCAAGACAAAATTCACATCTTGTGATGTCAGAGATTTCTTAATAAATGCCTCCTCTAGCCATTCCTCTGAAAATAAAAAAGAGAAATCTGAAATATAGCCATAATAAATATCTACTTCTACAAAATACTAAAAGCAGTAATTAATACCATGTCAACAATATATGTTTCATGTATTCTATCTTATCTTGGAAGTGTTCTTTACCACTAAAAGCATGCATTTTCAAGGCTTTATCCAGTATTCACTCATCTATCATTAGCAATCTAGAATCCGTACAGTTTCTTTTTTCGGCTCAGAATTCTTAATATTGAATGGGGGTCGATATAGGAGATGTACTTGATGCGAGAGACAACTGGTTTGTTGTTTTTCTGATAACACATACGGTGCTCCATCTGGCGGAGGGTGTTATCTCCAGACTTGGGGTAAGTTACATCCAATTCAGTCGAGTTCAGTTGAGTGGTACAGGCCCGTGAGCCCCGGGACTGGTCACACCTGGAACGTCTGGCGGAGAGACGACACACAGGTGTGACCCCGTGCGAAATAAATCCCACCAACACAAGTGTGACTCCATTGGGAAATAAATCTCAGCGCAGTGCTCTAATCGCTGTGCCATCGAACGCGCGTAGCTACATCAGGATACAACAGTCTCTCAACAAGATACAACCGTCTCTCATATGCGTTGTTAAGGTCACTTTTGTGTACAAGGTGAGCTAAATGGGCCGAGCGACCTCGAAGGTTGTAAGGCGAAGTGAAAGACGAAACACCCATCAATCATATTTGAACTCGGGTGGTTGAGCTATGTGACCAACCGCGTTACCGGTTAGACCACGGAAGGACCCTACCACTTGAGTCGATTGCACCGCATCATACTGGAGTTGTGTTAGTGTTAGTAAGTGGGTGTTAGTGATTTATTTAGTGTCGTCGCTGGTCACATCTGAGACATACACATGAATGTTGACGTTCTGTGGAAAGATTCAATAAACTCGGATACGAGTACTCAATTTTAGATGTTCCATTTCAGATGGTTTGTTAGTTAGTTGGCTGGTTTGTTAGTTAGTTGGCTGGTTTGTTAGCTGGTTGGCTGTTTGGTTAGCAGTAGCTTTTTCGTTGGGTTAGCTCATTCATGACAAATCAAATAGAACAAACTCTAATGCACGCCCCCCCCCACACACACACACACAATTAGTATATCTGTAAGCACACAGCGATAATTAAAAAAAATGAACGTATGATATTTTTGCCATTTATGGTAGATAATAGTCCCTTTAATAAGTATATATAACTCAACCACACACACACACACACACACACAGTTATGTCGTTATTACAACATGTTTGAGTTTATTAGCTTTGTTATGTATAATGTAGAATCTATATTGTTGTCCTCTTATGTGGTCAGGCGAAACGACCTATTAATTCATACAATGCTGCTTGATGGATTTATACTCCTGGAGTCGTTTGTTACTCCAGCAGGCATATCCATGGGTATTAAGCTGCGGACAGAGTTTTTTCCCATATTATGAGTAATTAGATTACACTGATATAGGAAATTTGTTAAATGTATAGCTATTATAATCCCGACGTGTCATTCGCAGTATCGGAGATCTGCCTGAAATCCGCTGTTCTCGACCATGGGTCAAATAGATCAAGTGGATAGGCGCTTTAATTTATATCCCACCACACCTAACTGCATATACTTAGGGACGCTAAATTAAGCGTGAATGAACGTTCCTTTGTGATGAACGGAAACGTATGAGGGTTAGCTGTTAGGTTCGAGTAAATCATAGTATTTACTCAGGTTTGAGACGATATTTCGTTCTAGTCCAGTAATAATCCATTGTGCGGTATTGCTACTTTGTTTTTATTTTAGTTTAATCGCTTTAGTGAGTCCATACTGAGTTAGTATACATTCTCTTTGTTATGAACAAACTGTAATGTTTGTTAACACGCTGAGGCTATATATAGGGCTTGAATTTTCACTTAGGTTAGAGAATAACTTCGACGCCAGACCAGTCGGACGTGTATTGATACATGGTTCATATAGGTAGGATTTATTCAGTTATTCGAACCCAGAATAAAGCTGAGGTCAGCATCTGAGGTGTCGAAATGCTTTATATACAGGTTTCTTTTGGACCACAGAAAATTACTGTTGAATGTAAACTGTGGTGTCAAAATAGTTTATGATATGTATGTAGCAAGTCACCATTGAACCACACGCACGTGTTGTTTGTTGCGAGCTGTGGTATCGAATGGTATGTTTTTTACGTGCTTCCGCTTTTTGTACGTAGCCTGCATGTAGCCGCTTTCCTGTGGGCGTGACATATTTGTCGCGTACGAAAAGCGAATTAGCTGGTTCCCACAGGCTGATGAGTAGACCAGACACATGCTTAGGTATACGCACACATTTATTAATATGTGGAGGTATTGAACATTTAATATTTAGATTAATGTATGTATAGTTGTATTTAGATTTATGGAGGTAGGTTTCGAAGGAGGTTTAGATATGTTGATGCTCTGTGCCTGTTGCCTCTTACTATGTACCCTAAAACACACACACACACACACACACACACACACACACACAACACACACACACATACACACATACACACACACACACACACACAAATAAAGCACACAAAGCTAACTTTGTTGCTAACTCTACATATACAGTTGCTGAAAAAGTCATCTAATGCTTTCTGTGCAGTTGACCCTGTACCTACATGGCTTGTGAAAGATTGTCTGGATGTTCTGATAAACCCAATTACAAATATAGTTAATAAATTATTATCTCTGTGTGTTTTCCCAAGATCCATGAAAGCTGCCCTTGTAAAACGATTAATAAAAAACACACAATGGATTGTAATATTCTAAACAATTACAGACCTGTTTCAAATCTTACATTTTTATCTAAAGTTATAGAAAAGGCAGTTGCTTTCCATCTAAACAAATATTTAATCAATAATAACCTTAATGAATCACTACAGTCTGCCTATAAAAATGGCCACGCACTGAATCAGCCTTGGTTTGAGTGAAAAAAAATTATGGTGTCAATT
>JAODUP010000941.1:200000-203310 GCA_025642065.1 Paralvinella palmiformis | reverse complement strand
AAAAAATTTTTAAACCTAAACCCTAACCATTAAATTTTAAAAACCCCCCCTTTAATTGAAAACCCCCATAAAAATACTTTTCACTTTTTTTTTTGCAATAATTATCAACTAACATTTGAAAATTTATAATTGTTTACTTGTTAAAGAGTAAAACTTTGCTTTTAAATTAAGGCTCATGTCTGATCATTTTATATGGTATTTATTTTTAAAAGTTTTGGGGTTTTCAAAAAAAAATTAAAAAGGACATACAAAAAGGGCGGGAAAATTCTTCATAAATTTAACAAAAATGTAAAACAAAAAAATGAATTTTTTTATTTTGAATTTTTTTTTAAAAAGGGGTGGTTTTTGGGGTTTTTTTCCCTTTTGAAAATTTTCCCCCCCCGCAAAAAGGGCCCCTTTATAAAATAAAAAATTTTCACTTGTTTTTTTGTTTTACATTTTTTTTAAAAATTTAAAGGATTACGAAAGAAATTAAAACTTTCGCGTTTTAAATATGAAGGGATCATGTGACATGATCACTTTATCAGCTTGGTGTATTTCATGTAAGGAAAAATGGGGCTTTTGCAACGTAACTTTTCAAAGCTAATATACATATAAGACATGATCGGAAGGGGCTGAACTTAAACCTTTCATTATATCCCTAACTCTCTAACAAAAATGTAAAACAAATGAACTCTATGGTGTTCTATTGATGTTTTATAGTGGCTGGGGTCATGAATTAAGTTGCAAAAGCCCCATTTAAGTTGCAAAAGCCCAAATAAAAATACATATTTCACTTGTCTTTTTTGCAATGATATTATCATACTAACAGTTTGAAAATTCTAATGTGTATTACTTGTTAAAGAAATATCAAACTTTCACGTTTTAAATATGAAGGGATCATGTGCATGATCACGTTTATCAGCTTGGTAGTATTTCATGTAAGGAAAAATGGGGCTTTTGCAACGTAACTTTTCAAAGCTAATATACATATAAGACATGATCGGAAGAGGGCATGAAGCATTGAAACCTCTTCATTGGCATAGTGGCTTCCTAACTCTCTAACAAAAATGTAAAACAAATGAACTCTATGGTGTTCTATTGATGTTTTATAGTGGCTGGGGTCATGAATTTTGTGTATTTTCAACATTTGCTCTGTGAGTGGGCTGTGTGTCTAGGATTCAGTAATTTATTCATTTTAATAGATGTAGACAACCTACTAGAGATCTCATGAAATATAATAACCCTAACCATAACCCTTTAAACCTAAACCTAACCATGATCAAATTAAGTTGCAAAAGCCCCGTTTAAGTTGGAAAAGCCTCATAAAAATCAAACCCCCCCCCCCCCCCCCCCCCCCCCCCCCCCCCCCCCCCCCCCCCCCCCCCCCCCCCCCCCCCCCCCCCCCCCCCCCCCCCCCCCCCCCCCCCCCCCCCCCCGGGGGGGGGGGGGGGGGGGGGGGGGGGGGGGGGGGGGGGGGGGGGGGGGGGGGGGGGGGGGGGGGGGGGGGGGGGGGGGGGGGGGGGGGGGGGGGGTTTAGGTTAAATTTTTTTTTAATATGAGACCTTAATCTCAAAAAAAACCTAACCAAACCCTTTAAACCAAACTAACCATATAAATAATTCAAAAGCCCTTTTGGGAAACCCTAAAACATTCATGTCTTTTAATGATTTTAATTTTAAAGTTTGAAAATTTTAATGTATTTAAGGATATCAAACTTTCGCGTTTAAAATTTAAACATCATTGACATGTCACTTTATCACTTGGTAAAATGGGCTTTTGCAACGTAACTTGCAAAGCTAATATACATATAAGACATGATCGGAAGAGGGCATGAAGCATTGAAACCTCTTCATTGGCATAGTGGCTTCCTAACTCTCTAACAAAAATGTAAAACAAATGAACTCTATGGTGTTCTATTGATGTTTTATAGTGGCTGGGGTCATGAATTAAGTTGCAAAAGCCCCATTTAAGTTGCAAAAGCCCCATAAAAATACATATTTCACTTGTCTTTTTTGCAATGATATTATCGTACTAACAATTTGAAAATTCTAATGTGTATTACTTGTTAAAGAAATTTTAAAACATTTCGTCTTAAATATGAAGGGATCATGTGACATGATCACGTTTATCAGCTTGGTGTATTTCATGTAAGGAAAAATGGGGCTTTTGCAACGTAACTTTTCAAAGCTAATATACATATAAGACATGATCGGAAGAGGGCATGAAGCATTGAAACCTCTTCATTGGCATAGTGGCTTCCTAACTCTCTAACAAAAATGTAAAACAAATGAACTCTATGGTGTTCTATTGATGTTTTATAGTGGCTGGGGTCATGAATTAAGTTGCAATAATTAGACACGATTTGAATAATAATACATATTTCACTTGTCTTAAGTTCAAGCCCGTTTAAGTTGGAAGACCTTACGTTTTTCAAAAAAAATCTTTAACGTTTTGCAATATAATTAATACAAGGGGTTGAAATTTATGATAGTCTTCTTTTAAAAGATTATCAAATTAGGTTTAAATATGAAGGCATCATGTGACATGATCACTTTTATCAGCTTGGTAGTATTTCATGTAAGGAAAAATGGGGCTTTTGCAACGTAACTTTTCAAAGCTAATATACATATAAGACATGATCGGAAGAGGGCATGAAGCATTGAAACCTCTTCATTGGCATAGTGGCTTCCTAACTCTCTAACAAAAATGTAAAACAAATGAACTCTATGGTGTTCTATTGATGTTTTATAGTGGCTGGGGTCATGAATTTTGTGTATTTTCAACATTTGCTCTGTGAGTGGGCTGTGTGTCTAGGATTCAGTAATTTATTCATTTTAATAGATGTAGATAACCTACTAGAGATCTCATGAAATATAATAACCCTAACCATAACCCTTTAAACCTAAACCTAACCATGATCAAATTAAGTTGCAAAAGCCCCGTTTAAGTTGGAAAAGCCTCATAAAAATACATATTTCACTTGTCTTTTTTGCAATGATATTATCATACTAACAGTTTGAAAATTCTAATGTGTATTACTTGTTAAAGAGATATCAAACTTTCGCGTTTTAAATATGAAGGCATCATGTGACATGATCACTTTTATCAGCTTGGTGGTATTTCATGTAAGGAAAAATGGGGCTTTTGCAACGTAACTTTGCAAAGCTAATATACATATAAGACATGATCGGAAGAGGGCATGAAGCATTGAAACCTCTTCATTGGCATAGTGGCTTCCTAACTCTCTAACAAAAATGTAAAACAAATGAACTCTATGGTGTTCTATTGATGTTTTATAGTGGCTGGGGTCATGAATTAAGTTGCAAAA